>JAYDZE010477894.1:0-15923 GCA_034509125.1 Monilaria moniliformis
TTGCCAATTGCTCGTATTCCTTGGTTAACCTCTTTCGAGAAGTAAACGCACCATGTATTAATTTCTAGGGGAAAAAACAATATTAGGTTAATTGGGATGGTAGAGAATGTAATTTTAAAGTGTGTGTTTTTTGTGAGGAAGCATGTGTCTGTGTCTGCGTGCAAATAGCCATATGCAATGAATCTCGTTTAGCTTGTTTGATACTCACAAAGTAAAAGCAAAAAGATACTACCTTATAATATCTGAAATTTCTTCTTCTATAAGAGCCAGCTTCGGCAAAATTGCTATATAAGATGACACTTCTTCCATCATGCTTCGCATTTGAGGAAAGGTCAACGTTGTCCAAATCAAGGTCACCAACTGGGCCACCGAATCCATATGTACTTTCTGCACAGTGATTAAGCATATAGTATAAACTTTTTGAATAGTTTAGGAACATATTTCACTAATAGACAAAGCAAGTACTGATAGAGGTAAAGCTGAAATTACCAGTTTCAGATAGAGATATTAAAATTTCAGAATGGCCATTCTTGTAATGTTCTTCATGCCCGCTTTCAAATGAACCATCCAAAAATTCTGACCTATCGATGTGCAATGTTTTGTCATCTGCCAAAATAAACATTAGTTGCTGAGACTTCTATATCTTCAAGTAAGAAAAAAGGATAAAAAAGATATAAAAAGGAGAGCAAAAATTAGTGAATGAAAGCATAGAACAAAGATAAAAATAAGCATAACTAAAAACATACAAGATGATAATAGAGATTAAGATAAACCAACCATTTGATTCCATCATTAGAGACTTTGTGGAAGATGCAGCAGAAATATCATAAGTGCTGCCGTCAGATACATTGGAACTACGAGATTGAAGGACATCAGCAGCAGCCTTAGAAAAATCTGTATACGAAGACTGTGCAGTCATAGAAGAAAACACATGTTCAGATGATTGGACAGAGGTCGATAAATCAACACTATCATCTTCAGTAGAGCAGCTTTTAGACAGAGCTCGGTAATTTTCCCGAGCCTTGTCATCAACATCACAAGCAGGAGGAAGTGGTGAATCCATCAGCGGACAATTATCTTGAGTAACATCTTGAGTAAAAACAGGTACTGGTGGAGAAGATAAACTCCCATTTACATCTGAATATGGACCCTCAACCGACTTGCTTTTAAATAACCAAGCAGTGCTTGGAGAATCAAAAAGAGGCACTGTGTCATCTGAGAAAACCTCATCTCCTTTTTGCTGGTTCAAATCCTTTCTTTCCTCTTCATGAGCTGAAAATGCAAGTGAAGAAGATACATCTTCATCAGACTTTGCCGAAAAAATGTCACCATCAAAACTTGAATTGGCAGTCACTGGTTTCAAATCTTTTATAATATTCTTTTCTGCACTAATACTGTCTTCGCTATCCGGGACCATGACATTGCCTTGTTCTTTCATATGCCGACAGGTTTGTGCCTCCGGGACATCAGCCAGCTGGGAGATTCGCACCTTATGATCATCGGAGACCTGATTTTTTGCCAGTTGCATTTCATCAGCACATGTGGAGGTTGCGCTGGTGCCAGCAATTGACACGCGATCCTGCATGTCAACTTGTTCACGAGCAGCCAATTTTTGTTCGGGCTTTGCAGCGTCCCCAGAGAGTGGAAGTATGTCTTGCACTACATCAGAGTAAAGTCTTTTGACGGACATACCAACACTTTGCACCTGGTTCCCGACAAATTTCAAAGTATCCTGTTCAACAGAGCAACTTACAGCGTGAGAGAACATCAATCTCTGGATTGCACATATTGTTACTTACAGTTATGTAAGCAATATCAAATTTTGTTGCTCATGGATGAATCATTGACTTCTCCAGGAAAGAGGTAAAAATAAATCTTTAATCTAATAGACAGAGCATAACCACACAACACAAAATGATATTTTTGATTATAAGTGTGGGTCAGTTCTCAAGCTACAGAAACTAATTTGAAGATCATGAGACTAGAAACTTCGAATCACAGAAAGAAAGTGTGGATAGCCTATGGAACGAGACATATATCATTTGACCTAATATTCTGAAAGTCGGATCCCTTTGTCATCCTTTGTATCAAAACTTCAGACAGAATGGGCTATGAAAAAAAGAAAAGATATAGAAGATGCACTACCTTGTTTACCAATTCATCCATATCCGTGCAAAAAACATACTCCAACTGGTGGTAAATGTTCCCAGCCCAGAGTTTACTTTTGAAGTCCATCGGAACACGCACAATGTTCCCCAAAAATGATCAAGACGGCTCCACCATAAACATATAATGTAAACAAGTTGAATGAGGATTGAACCTGCAGGCACTCATATAAGATTTCATGAGCACAAATTCTAGAATATAAAGCATAAATCCCATGCAAAAAATCAGTTCTAACCACCTATAAACAAGCAAAAAGCTAACTATTTGTGACATTAGTCGTTCAAGGTGAAAATCGTGGCATACAAGGCTACAACACAACACCTGCCAGAGGATAACCAGCATGAAATATGCTGAAATAGGCCTCACCTTACAGCATTCTTTCCATTTTTCCTGTTTTTACAATTTCCGTGTTCCGCATAAGCCGGTGAAATAGCAGAGTTAGTTCACAGCTATTTCTCTTAATTCCTTTGAAATTTGAATGTACAGGAAACCGATGTATGTGAATTAGTTTTCGAGTAAAAGAAACGCGAACTTTCTCTCTCTTATCTCATTCCTATTCCTCTCTGCAATTCTCTTTTCCCCAAAATGATCCAATTTCCAATTTTAACCATTCAGTTACATAACATAACAAGTTCATGAGGCGGTCAACAAAGCTCACAAGTTACAACTGAAAATTGTGAAACGTATTGGCACGCAAAGATATAAAACCTAGACGATTAAACAAGACAGTTACATACGCACAACTGAGCCAAGCACTGAAATCACCATTGAAAAAATCGGAAAAACTCCAAAGAGTAAAGATACTTATTTCATAAAACTCAACAATTCTGTCAACCATACAACTAATTCACACCTCAAAATCACTTTTTCCCCACTTTATTATCTGCATGGTTGTTTTGTATCAGAATAAAAAACTCATAAAGGAAAAGACGAAAATTCTGTTACACACACACGTAGTGATGATCATCATAATTGCTACAATCCGACAACGCGATATAAAAAAAGGCCAAAACCCTGATGATGGCAGATTAAAAGAAAAAAGAAAAAAGGAAGAAGTCTAACCAGCCGGAGATAACCAGCGATGCAGGCGGCTGAAGCCTTCGCACGTGCTATTGCGGGTGAAGAGAGGTTTTATAGTGGCACGTGCACGTGCCAAGTTTACTCTTTGGTTTGCCGATAGGGGCCGGAAATTTCAACTTGCACATTCATTATCTTGCACAAAAGATATTTATCTGGTATTAATGTGATTTTTAGGTGGAATTTAACGTGATTTGGGAACTTATTTATGATGCACTTGTATCTCAGATATGTATGGAAATTGAGGGTTGAGCTTATCTGCTAATTTTAATGATTAATATATAATATATCTAGTATGTGAATTATACCTTTTTCAAATATTTTTAATATATATTAATGGATATGAGCTTATGATTAATGAATTTTTGTAATAATAAAAACAATTTGATACTGATTTAATATGTATAATACTGTTAATACATTTTGGAATAAGTATAATTTGTCACAAACTTGGCTCTTTTTTTTTATATATAAAAAATCATCAACTTAGAATTTCAACTTAAAAAATGGTAATTACATTTCGAGATCGAGAATGCAGCGCCAGAAATGTGAATGACCTCGTCGGATTTTCAGACGACCTGTGTGGATTTTTTTTCACACATAACCATAACAATATTGTTATGATGTTTGGTGGGAAATAAATCCGTAAACCTAAACATAACGACATTGTAATCGGTATATACTTCACAAACTTGTTGTATGTATCTTATTTCACACTTCACAAACTTATATGTATGTTGGCACCCTTGACAAGATTAAATCCAAAACAAATTCACATACTAATTCGTAAAATCAAAACCTGCAACCTATATCTCTAACTTGCAGAGAGCTGGAAAAAACAAGGATGGCGATAAAAAAACAAAAATGTAAAATAGGACTTGAATCCTATTAGACATAATATAGCACAAATTCATCTAAATCTATAGAGTCCTAGTGCAATTATCTTTCTTCATTTGGAATTCCAATCAATAGATAGTGAAGCAGCTTCAAATCTACAGATTTGAATGGCATATATCATGATTAAGTTTGATAAAAAATGAATTCGATAACTAATAAGAAGATAGATTGGAATGTGATTATTAAACTACAATATGAGAATATTGTAGAATATAAACAACATCAACGACACAAATTTCACTTTATAACACGAACAATGCTTACATAGATTCCCCCACTGCACTAAAAAAAATCAAGAAAATCATCTGTTCAATTTTTTTTCTAAAAAAAACCTTACCATTTTCTGGTCTTGAAACTTCTGCACCACAAGATCAAGAAACAGAGCACTCTGTATCCCACCGCAAACCCCAACATCACCCCCAAATTGCTCCACCTATGCGACTCCTTCAACCCTTGCTGCCTCAAATACTCATCCCCAGAAAACACACACTCACCGCCCACTCTCTCCACACACTCCCTCCCTCCATATTCATTTATCACCAAGCACTCAAAAGGGTACTTGAACATGCTCAAGTAATGCATAAACATCCAGTAATCCGGTATGCTCTCCTCCGCGATGAAGTAGCCGGAGAAGAGGAAGAAGGAGCCCATGAGCCCCGCGATCAGCGACGTGCCCATGATGAAGTCCGGCACGAGCGCGCTGCAGCACGCCGTGAACGAGTTGGACATCAGCACGACCACCCACACGATAAGCGTGAAGTAGAGGAACCCGTCAAGGTCGCGGCGCAGGCCCACCAGCCAGTAGGCGGGTGCGCTGTAGAGCAGCGCGACCGCCGCTAGGAACGGGAGGAACACGAGCGTGTTGGCTAGCACATACGAGGAGACCCTGTACGCGCCGCGCGTGGTCTCCCGCGTGAATATCCGCCTCTCTTGGAGGAAGATCGGCAGCCCCTCCGTCGTCGACGAGAGAAGGAAGCTAAGCGTGAACGCGAAGAAGCCGAGGCGCGTCTGCATCACCGCCTTGTTGTTGTCGTCGCCGCTTTTCACGTTCATGTAGACCGTGCCTAGTATGGACCCCACGGCCAGACCCTGCAAGGCTCTCGCCGCGAAGAGTTCCTTTGTGCGGAATATATTCCTGCTGAATCTCTCTCCTAAAATCGCCACCTCCTTGAACCGCGAGTTTGCATACGTGGAGGAGGTGGCGCGGGTGGTTTTATTGTTCATCAAAATCTTTCTTTTGTTGTTAGTACTGTCGTGATCGTCAGCATCGATTGGCGGATCGATGCTAGTGGCGATCTCGATGGCGAACTCGAGCACGTTGATGTGAGGGGGAATGAAATGGCCGGAGCGGCTGAGCCGCTCCTCGAGCGATTGGAGAGAGCCGTTATGGAGGGCGCGACCGCCGGAGAGGAGGAGGAGCCGGTCGATGAGCTCGAGGAGCCGGAATCCTGGCTGGTGGATGGTGAGGACGATCGTCTTGTATTGAGTAACCGCCATGGATCTCAGCAGGGAGACAATGTGAAGCGCGGAAGCGGAATCCAAGCCGGAAGTCGGCTCGTCGATGAGGAGCACCGTCGGATCGTGGATCAGCTCCACGCCGATGGAGAGACGGCGCCGCTCGCCGCCGGAGATGGAGCCCTGGCCCACTCTGGATCCCGAGATGTGGTCTAAACCGAGGTCCTTCATCAACAGCTTTACCCTCTGCTTCGCGTCGCGCTTTCCAGCCGACAGCCGGAGAAGCGCGCTGTAAGTTAGGGTTTCCTCGACGGTGAGGAGCGGGAACAAGGCGTCGTCTTGTGTCACGTATCCGGATAGCCGGCCGAACCTCTCAGGATCGATCGGGTTTCCGTTGATCAGAACCTCGCCGGAGACTTTTCCCGACGGGATAGCTCCGGCTAGAATCTCCAACAGCGTTGTTTTCCCAGCTCCGCTTGGGCCGGCGATCGCGGTAATCTCACCCGGCCTCGCCTGGAGGCTCACATTGTCGATGATCGTCTTTGGCCTCCGGTAACGGGTGAGTGCGCAGCATAAGCTCTTGGTTTCTATCGTGTAAGATGAGCGCCGGTGGCCGGATACCGGTGTGGTGACCGGCAACTCCATGGATTGAAGAGTGGAAGGGGAGAAGGGAATTTAGGGTTATGTGGGAGGAGGTAGGGGGGTCAGCTAACATGCACCAAACTTGGATATATTTGCTTGCAAAGAAGGGATTGAGAGAGTGGGGTGTGGAGGTGTAGCATTGGCTTGACTAGAGAGTGTTTCTTGTGAGATGAACAAAGACTGTGGGTGAATGCAGTTTGTGCAGGTAAACTATATGTTGACCATGCAGGCTTGGTTTCTGTTATTCTACTCTATAAATATCTAACATCTCTAAATATATTTTCTCTTTTGTTAGGGGGACAAATCCATCTATAAGATGTTTTATTCACCGCTACTTGTACCTTACTTTGTTGAAATTTACATACAATATATTTGTGCATTTTACAATTATTAACTAGACTTAAGTACATCCAATGAGGGTGGATAATTACTCATTATCATTTAATTTTGTTTTTATTATTCATTATTACGGTTGATAAATTCAAAACTATATTATTTTTTTAACTTCAATTTTTGTGAAATTAAAATTAGGCATGATTCATAATATTACAATAATATCCTTATAAAATATATTATTAAACTAATAGTATATAATAGTGAGACGCGATGATTTACAAAATATTATGAGATATTGGATCCCATCGACTCTTTAGTGGGAAATCGACACTCCTTCGTTCATAAGCCACTTGATGCTAAACTAAGCATTAAAAAACTTGAATTGTAGTTGCCCACATTTCCTCCACAGAGCAAAGGAAGCCTAAACTCTGAAACATCTTGAAGCACACATGTGGCTAGGATCAATGTGATGTTTACATATTAATTAAGTTACTTAGGACAAAGTACTGTATGCCTTTGTTAATATACATTGATATTTTTATATAGTAAAAATATTGTTTGGTTCACAGTTAGTAATAAAAAAATTAATTAAGTTCCATTTATAAATTATTAAATTAGCTAAAACTAATTACTGTAATCAATTTACAATAGAACAGAGGAGTATAAAAGTTGTTAAACTAAATATGAAGGGTCGATCGGTTGGAACAAATAACATAATGTCTATTTGAATTTGTAATTTGCATGAAACTTCTATAACGCTGCAATTACAACATTTTTGGCTTTAAAAAATTACGATATTTGAACTTTGGAAATTACCGGTGAGCAGCGGCTTAAATTTGCAGCGACAATGGCCCGTTTCGGACAATATTTTAGCTTTGAAAACTATATTTTGGGCTCCGTTTGACCATATGTGAATCTAGTGGTAAAAGAAAATTTGAAATAAGAGATTATAAATATCTCTCAACGATTGCGGGGGTTGTGCAACACAGTGGTGCGAGTGGTGATGCCTACAAATTTAAAAAATATTAGAGAGAATTATGAGATGATGTAGAGAGAGGTGGAAAAATTGTAGAGAGAAAGAGGTGGCAAAATTTAGAGACTCTTCACATATTTAGCCTATTAAATGTACGAAAAGTAAATTACATTATTGATGATACGAGTTTTAATAAATATTTGATAGATATTCTATCCGTCTGTTATGAAATATTTCATTTAATTTTGGCACGAATTTTAATAAATGTGAATGAATATGGATGGAAAAAAATAGTAGAATGTAGGTTTCACTTTTATATATTAGTTTTACATTTGAATGTGAGTATAATAAGTTAATATAATATAGAACTCATTTACTAAAAATAGTAAAAATAAAATAAGACATTTAATGGTGAACATCCTAAAATAGCAAAATGAAACATTTAATGACAGATAGAGAGATTATTATTGGGTGCATGGCTGAAAAAGAAAATTGTGATATATTTTTTATGGACAGAGTATATATTTTTTAAGTTACACAACTCACACACATCCCAACACACACCCACACAAAATGACCCAGACCTTCGACTCATTAATTAGTAGGGAAATATTTTACCAAGTAAGTTGTGTTTTAATCGTGACGAAGAAGTATATGTTTCTACATTTAATTTCTGGCTCTTTAAAATTGGTAGTTGGTTGATTAGTCCATTTGGTTAAAGCTTATCTATACTAATACTAAAAGTCATTAATATGGCTTTCTCGCCAAACTTAATGATATTTGGCCACTATGTATAGCCTAATATTTTAGGTCTAATGTTTCATTTTGTCATATATTTTTATCATAAGTTGGTCACATCTTTACATTTACTGCACTGTTTTCGGTAATCCTAACCTTTTGTGCGGTTAAAAAATAATTCTGATAGTCTTCATAAGCAGAAACTTGTCCGAAAAGATGTGCTTTGTAAAAGCCGGCCAAAGGGTTCTGACAAGTGAAAAATTGATCAGGCTTTTTAAGTCAAAAGAAAATTATTGACTGAATTTGGATTCAGATTTCTACTATGGAGCCAAAATGCCTAAATTTTTTGCATTTAAAAACCAGCCTTATAGAGTGAGAATGTCATCTTCCAAATCAGATTTTTGTACAGATGTCGACTTGATATCTCTCTTTGTGACTTATGGCTCTAAAAAATTTATATTTTCTGTGTTCTGTTTATCTTCATGTTCTTGATTTCTTTCTATTTTTATGTTCTTAGTTTGTTTTGTCTTTTTTCATTATCTCTTTTTAGTTTGTTATTTTTTTTTCCTTTTTAGTTTTGTTATAGTATTTATGAAGCTATCTATTACATATGTTGTTACAAAGCATAAGAGAAATAGATGAGCAAAACTTTTTCAGCATCTTCACATAAGAGAGAAACACCATTCGAAAGAAGAAACACTCATCTTCAGAGACTCGGAAGCTTTGAGTTAGTGAAGAATATCCTGCAATAAAGTTTAAATACTAAGATTTCTACTTCTGTATTAAATATGAGAAAATATATTAGATTCACACATTCAAAAAATCGACAACAACACAAAGATTCCAGTTTTGGTTCCTGTCAATCTACTTTAAAGCATGGTGCATCAAAATATATTAGGACAAGAAAAATTTTATTAATATGATTTTTTTTAAATACATAGTTTTTCTTTATTTCATGTATGTATTTTATAAAGAAAAAAGAATGTTTTCTATATTATCTTTTAAATATAAGAAAATATATTTATTATAAGAGAACAAACAATTTTTAATATTCTATTTTCGACACAAGGAAATATTTTTAGAAACATAGAAATAATATAAATTTGTAATAAGAGAACAGAGTGTTTAAAAATGTGAATTAGGTATGTGTTATTTATCTGATAGATTTTGGGGTTGATTTGTTGTGTGTAAATACTATATGGGATGAAACAGAATTACATGTTTACAGAATACAATAATTATTTATATCGAGAAATGATACATGAAATTAAACATAATCAAATAGCAGAATTCATAAAAAAGAAAAAAAACATAACCTGAATCGTGTAGAATCGATTTTAGAGCCGTGGATAGCCAGAAATCACTTGGATTTCGGCAATCAAAATGCTCCATGAATCAACAAGATACATTCACCTGGATTTGGCATAAAAGAAAAATAAGTCGTGTTCTATCAACCTAAAATGAAAAATAAAAAATACAACAGACGTAATTTGAGGTTTAGATCTACAATAATTTTGTAGATCTAAAACCGAAATTGTGGATAATAATTTAATCTGCATAAAAATCTTTCGGATCTAAAAAATGAACATGTTAAACAAATTTTCAGTCCCTCTAGAAAATAGAACTAAATCAGAGGATTTTCGCCCTCAAATTCGGCGAAACTCACATAGAAATTGAATTTTATGTTCATATCCTCATTTCGATAATCCAACAAAATACTATTAGCAAAAATAAGTCCACGCGAAGATGAAATTCCGAAAAATCGTTCAAGTGAATAGATGACAAAACAACATGCATAGCCAAAAAAGTCGAGACAATGAATAATAAAAGAAAAAGAAGAAACATTAAGTGGAAGAAAATGCAAGAACGATGGATATATATTACCACTTTCAATGGAATAAGAGTAAAGAAACCAACAAAATGGAATAAGAGTAAAGAAATCAACAAAACATAACTAAGAGTTTAGATCTACAATCAATTTGTAGATCTAAAATCGGTAAGTGAAAAAGGGATTCAGAAATTTTTCATCACTGTCCTGCATACCTTTCTCGACAATCTAGCCGAAACCTCAAAAAGCAGACTGAAAGGATGAGAAGAAGGCGACGAAACTTCCGATTGAGAGAAACAGCAGAGCTGCATTTGCAGCCAGTAGCAAGGAGGCTACAGCCAACAGGACGGAGGCTATTGTTGGCGCTGCTATTGCAATGGGCGGCTGGAGAACCGCATGCATTGGAGGCAGTGGCCAGCATTAAGAGGCGTCTAGGGCTCACGCTCTGGAATGAAAATTGAAAAAGGTTGCGACAGATTCAAGTGAGGGAGGGCTAGGGTTGAAACAGGGTTAATGGTTTGAATCAAGAGAGGCGTTGGAGACAATAATCTTCTCTAACCTTAGAAATGGAGTGAAGTATAGTATTTATATAACCCAATTAGGCCAATGTATTTCGAATAGGCCGCGGTTTGAATCCGAATGGGCCAAGAAAGAGTAAGATGGTGGCCCAATGAATTTCGAATTTTTTAGGCCCATTAGATATAATATAATTAAGCCTATAACTGTTAGATTAATTAGTTGAATAGTTACTATTTTTATAATCTGATATATATAAAATTCTGTCGAATTTTTGTCACTATTTTCAAGTTTTCATTTTTCATCAAAATTTTTAGATTTTGTTTTTGTTTATACTATTTATAATTTTTATTTGAAGAGTGATTGAATTAGAGAGCATTTAATTGTTTCCATATATTTTATCACGTGTTTGGATTGTTTCCATATGTATGACAATGGATAATATCTAATGTCAAATAAATATATAATTTTAAATACACATCCCCCATAAAAGAAAATATATTTGAAGTCACTTAAATATAAAAAAATATAAATACGATAATTAAATATATTTTTTACTGACAAATTCAAATCCGGGAGCTACTGACTTGAACTAGTTGTATAAAAACTTTCTTATATTAACTAAATATTTTTTTGTCGCTTTTATATAATTATAATTAAATATATAATTGGTCATAAATTAATAAAAACGTGTCAAAATTTAATTTTCGATCATGGAAGGATTATGTGGCTTAACATAACATGCTATTATTTTTATCCTATAGGTTGTGAAATAACGTGATTTGGTGTTTGCTTATTTTGAAGATAATTGAGCTATAATTAACGTCAGTTTCTGAGAGTTACGTAATTATTATGTGGTTGAATGTTGGATTTAAAGACATTATTGTTAATTATGTGATAATTGGAGTATGAATTTATAATCATATATAATTTGGGATATTTTTTTATTAAAACTTCATAATTCAAGTAATAATTGTAATTATGTTTGAAAAATATTATAGTATAGGTAACATCAATTTCAAAATTTTAAGAAAAATTAACTTTATCGCACTTTATTATATTATTGACTAAGACAGTTTTGGTGAGATGACCAAATTTTGACGATGTATGAGAGAAGATGGGCGACTTTGGAACCAAAAGATCACGTACTAATATGAGATTCATTCAAAATATTCTCATAAAGAGATATTTTCATTTTACGTGCTGCCTTTATTTTACACTAATATCACTGACGGTATTACTTTAATGAAAAATGTGAATACGATACAACAAATTAGAAAAATCTGTCTTCTTTAATATTTTAATAAGTAGAATTTGAATTTAAAAAATATATAAATTTATTATTATATTAAGGGGGAAGATATGTACTTCTTTGCCATCTTATGATTGAATTTAGATTTAGTATTCATTATAATCTCGATGGGTACAAAGAAAATCAAGATTTGAGTATTATAAGGTAAAATTCTTTACTTGACGCTTCTAATTTGCTTATTATGTTGAGTTGCTGTAATTTTCAAAACTATTGTTAATTGTTTGTTTTATTATTTAAAGGTAAGTTACATTATTATTTTATTATCGCATAATATACATGAATATTACACATATTAAAAACAAATTTAGTTATGAAAAATTACTTCTGTTTATTCGAAAGTTATTTAGACCTTCATATTTAATTGTAAAATATTTATAGACATAGTTCGTACAAAATTGCTAGTTTAAAATTAGACATGAGTTGTTATTTTAATTCCTTATTATTTCTCTTATACAATAAAATATTTCCAGTCGTGGTGGGTAGATATTCAATTTTAAGGTGATCACATTTTTTTATATTTCTCTAATTTTTTATTATTTTAGTTAGGGTTAGGTTTTTAAATTTTGTTTACTTTATTTTGTGTTAGATCATGTCCTATGGTGGGATGAGAGTGTCATGTCATATTCGTGTCGTTATCGTATCGTGTCAACACGATCTGCTAACAGATTCGTATTGGGTGCAGGTCGTATTTGAGTTTGAATGTAGCAGGTCTAGTTCTTAATCAGGTGAAGATTTTCTTAACATGTTGTCTCCGGATTTGACTTAACATTTTGTGTCCGGATTTGACCTTATTGAGTAGGGTAGTTATCAGGTCGACCCAATAATATTCCAACCTACATAATTGATACATACACGTTTATTGAGATTCACTCGCTACTATTTAGATAATATATATAGCAAATTATGCATCGGTGCATCACGCGGATGGAATACTATTTATTATAAAAGTTAGGTTGAGTGTTCAAAGGCTTCCAAAAAAGTCAATACGATTTCATATTTATGCGAAGGACCTCCATCTCAGATTCTCAGCCGTCAAACCCAGTCCCTCCAAAACTTGGTGCGGAGCAGCAAATAAACTTTCCATCCCCACGTACGCAACCGCAGTAACCGGGGCGGCCTTCGAACTGCTACATTTCCCATTACACCGAAGCGACGCCGTTTCACTCTCGTAGCCGGTAAAACTCAGCTCCTCCATCACCGGCTATCCCGGTACCTCGTACACCGTTAGCCCCCAATCTCTGATTCTTTCATATTCTTTTATGTCGTACAGTTCCCGATACATCTCCAATCATTCTTCTCGTTCCACCTCTGTTTGTTCCGTTCGATCGTTATCTTCACCCCATTTTCTGTAAGTAATATCTTCCAAGTTATTGGTTGATTATCTTTGTCGTGATGATCATGGATCTGGTTCATTGATAATTTGATGGTTTGATTTGATTCCTCGGTTGCCGAATTTTGTTCTGTTTGATCGGATTCGTTTCCTCAATTATTGATCTCCGATCGTTCTTTTTAGCTGTTTGTAAGATATTCTGTTTGGAATCTCGTATCCTGAGCTGTGCCGGCGTAGTTGGGAGCTGGTTTATCACTTGTATAAATATGTTATTTGCTTGTTTTTTTTTCCTAGCTGTGATAACGTGTGTGCTTGTGATGCAATTGAGTGGCTGTAGGCTATGCTGAGATTAGTTTTGCGGGAAACAGTAGTGGAAGTACTTGTTGGTTGCGTTACTTTCTGATTTGGGGAAGGCGCAGCTGCCTTAATTGATAGATTTTTTTGATTCAACTAGCTAACATCAAACCAAATTCTACAAGCATCACACACAGACGTGCTGAGAAATGAACAATCTTATGCTCGAATAACTCTGCTAACTTATCCAGCACCTTGCAAGATATGAATAAGCTAGGAGGTAGCGACCCGAGTGAATGATAAGGGCATGCCATATGTGGATAATGGTTCTGTATACTTGTACTAGAAACTATACTGTCTGTCGGATTCACGTAAATGGATAATCCCATTGAGCTAAATGCTATTGAATAGTTAATTTACTTCATGGTTCAGGCAATTTTTTTGGACTAATATTTTTACCCTATTTCATTCTGTACATAGGAACTATTGGGTTGCCACCCCTGTAAATGGCTGATAATGAAGAAGCGAAGGAAACTGGTCCAAGAGGAAATGAGTGGGAAGTTGTATCACTCACTGCGTCAGCATATGCTGCTGCTCCTGGACTCGAACCAGTCTACTCAAGCCAAGATAGCGTAACGAAGTTAGATAAGCATGAGGGTGAAACTTCAAATGCCATGTTTATGTCTAGCCACTTTGTTTTTCCTCCGAGCCAGCATGAGAATTTGCCAATTGAACCTGAATTCAATGAATCGGACAGTGAAAAGGGTGGAGAAGATGAAGTTTCTCAGTTGGGTAAAGAGTATAGAGTTAAATCAGATGCGAAGGATGAAGACAGTGCAACTATTGAAGGACTCATGACTGAAGAGTTTCCTGGAATTCAGTTACTTAATGAAAAAGGTAACACACTGTCTCTCAGTGGAGCAGATATCGGAAAAGATATGGCCTTTGACAAAGCGCAGAGTATTTACACCCCCTCAGAGTTTAGTTTGTTCGATAGTGAAACGACCATGGGCATATCCAATATTAGTGGTGACGGTGCGGGAATTGATGATTCAATTGAACCTCTCGATGGTTATGTGGACCCAGACTTGCCAAATTTCCAGAAGCCCATAGAGGGTGACAAATATGATGATGCTGACCTTCCCTGTGAAGCTTGGTGGAAAAGACGGGCCTTTGCAGTATATGCTCATGCAAAAGAAACAAATACTGTCTGGTCTATTTTCCTTGCAGCAGCTGTTATGGGACTTGTAATTATTGGTCACCAGTGGCAGCATGAGAGGTGGCAGGTTTTGCGCCTAAGGTGGCAGTTTGGTATTAATGATGAGGTATTCGCTCTTAACTATATACACTCATTTTAGTGACTGTTTGGTGTTTACGTCTTCGAATTAGGCAGTAATTTATCATCCTTATTGCATTTTGCAGAACACTATGCCATTATTCTATGTTAGGCAGCTTATAGTCTTGAGATAGACTGATGATTTCTGGTTTAATTAGATGATTGCTATTTCTTGAGATTCTCATTAGAATATTAATCTAGAAGGTCCCAGATGAAAATCCATTGGAAGTTTGACATCTTGCAATTCTACCAACTCAAATATGGATAAGAAATCTCGCACACCCATATTGGTGAGAATTAGTGTCTTGTTAAGAGGGTAAAGACAGGGTTGGTGCAAGTTTGAGCTAGGTTTGAGCACACCTGAGACCCCTTACGAGGGGGTCCCTGGAAAATGTATCCGAGACCAGACCCCATCAAGGTGAAGGTGATTGGATACCCTTCCTGCCCTTTGAAACCCTCTAGATTTAGAAAGGCAAACACAGTCTGCCCAAAGTCCCAGAACTTATAGCCTGATGATTAAAGTTGGCAAGTGGAGTCAAATGAGGCAAATTAGGAGTAAGTGTATCTTAGTTGAGGCCGTTCTGTCCCTAGCCATTGTTCTATCAAAAATATGAACAAGTAAGATAAGAAAGATGGCGACAGAATGTTGCTAGTTTGATTGAAATTGAGGCCTTGCTCTCAAAGATATTTGTCATTATATATTTGAGATTTACATATCCAACTGCTCCTTAGCATGTTTTGGAAAAAGTGTAAATTTATAGATTATGGAAAAACTGATGAATTGTAGAAATTGGTTGTGGTTGGAGAAGTTAAAGTTAAAAACATACAAGTTGGAGTATTTTGGTAGAAATTGTAATTTAGATAAATTATTTACTGAGGCCCCGTTTGGTTCGCATGTTAAGCTATGTTACAGATTAATTATCTCACTGTAATAGTGTTAATTACCTGTTTGGTTTGTATGATACAAAAAAACGAAGCCCGTGTTAAATTATCCGGGCCCGTCTCGGTTTGCGTGAATTGCAC
>JAYDZE010478115.1:0-15921 GCA_034509125.1 Monilaria moniliformis
ATATATTTGCAGGACTGCCCTGAAGTGCATGCTAATGCTGCAGAAACTCTTTGCACCATTACTCGATGGGCTCCCCCGACATTAGCTGCAAAAATCTCCAGCCCAAGGTTGTACTTTTTCTAAATTCTTCCTTCTAGTTTCTCTATTCTCCTTTTCTTATCGTCGCCGGAAACTGGCTGCTGTCAGTTTTATAGGAAGATTATTTCGTCACGCTCTGGAGGAGTCGAGACCGAAGACTGTTCTGGTCAACCTGTTACTAGTTTGTATATCGTTGTTAGACCCCAAAAGGCTGACATCTGGTATATATTACATGTATAATCGTCAAACTTCTCATGGACCTGGAGCCACAGCTAATCCCGAGACCGTTAAAAGCATGCTGGAGAGCCTAGGTAACTTTGGATCCATTTTTCAGATTACTTCAGCTCTGGCAGTAAATTGCGAGTCTAATTCAACTATGCAAATGAGGTCAACTGTATAAATGTGCTTTTTCTCCGTATTTATGTCTGAAATGTTCACTTTTCATATTTTTTTTTAATAATCTTGAAATGACGAGACAAGACTAAACTGGTTTATTGGGCAGGTGATCTGCTCAAGCTTTTGGACGTTTCATCTGAGGAACACACCCTACTAACTACGTATGGGAAATTGCAGCCTCCTCTTGGAAAACGTCGGTTGAAGGTATCTTCTGCATTTTACTAAGGAGCCCTTGGATTTCTCTATTTCTTAAAATTATATATATTGACTGCTGCATTCTTAACTGAGATCACTTCTTTCCAAAATACCTGATTATAGAAAATTCATTTGTTTATTTTACAACATTTTATTCCTCCTGGTTTAACGCATATCCAATTGATTTTTTTTGCACACTTTCATTTTTATTCTCTTTTCTGCAATTTAATGCCCGTTGGCCTCTCTGTTCCCTCAGATTATAGAGTTCATTTCAGTCTTAGTTGCTGTTAGTAATGAAGCTGCCGAAAAGGAACTAATTCGCCTGGGCGCTGTGGAACGTATTCTTCAATTGTTTTTTCAGTAAGTCGCCTCCTCCTCCACTTCATCTTCTGATACTACTTGTTACTCTCGAGTACTTGCAAATTTTTGATATTTTTATTTATTAATTTTTACAATTGATAACTGGTCAGTTTATGCACCCAATGTGGTGATTTCTTTAGTCACGTGGAAAACATTGTCATAATTATTTGAATTCCCGGCCTCTCTTTTGACCGTAGGTATCCTTATAATAATTTCTTACACCATCACGTGGAAAACATTGTAATATCTTGCCTGGGGAGCAAGAATCATCAATTTGTCGACCACCTTCTCCATGAGTGTAATCTTGTCGGGAAGATTCTTGATTCTGAGAAGAACTTCTCATTGTCTGCAGACGAGAGCAAGGTAATTTTTCTTTGTTTTTTTCGTTTCTAGTTCTGCTCCCTTATTCTCAGTAGCTTTTCTGGATATGGCTGAAGATATTGAGATTACTAAGAACTACCATTTTCTGGACGTGCTCGCAGCCAACGGTCGCTGCTGAGGGAAAGTTGCCACCCAGGATTGGGAATATCGGTTATCTAACCCGTATAGCTAACAAACTTATTCAATTGGGGAATAGTGATAGCGAGGTTCAGAAATTCTTGCAGGTTTGCTCAATACTCATTCTATTTTAATCTTCCTGATATTTTTCGTCATCCCTGATACTAGTTAGTTTTTTTAAATTTTAGTCCCTTCTAAGGCTCAGTTATTATGATGTTTTAAGTGACTGCTGAGTCTTCCCATTGGCAGGAAAACAGTGACTGGGTCGATTGGCAGACGAATGTCCTGCTTAAGCGCAACGCTTTGGAAAACGTCTTCCAATGGGCATGCGGGTAAGTGCTTTTTAGTTGAAACGGGGAAAGTTAATTATCAAAATAGTGCCAATAAACGATTCCTTTGTACTTGGGGCAAGAAGTAAGATTAGTTTACTTTCAATGTGTAAAGTTCGTTTATTACGTCGCTGGTTGGTTAAGGTCATACTCAGCTTCTATGTTCGTCTGAGATCATAGGATCCATATGCTTCTTTCGTTATGTATCTATTTGATATACTGTGGATATATCTTGATTATGGATTTTTGTTTTTTTTTTTTTTCTTATATTGCTCGGTAGGAGACCCACCACGCTACAAGATCGAACAAGAGATAGTGACGATGATGACTACCAAGATAGGGATTATGACGTTGCAGCTTTGGCGAATAACTTGAGCCAGGCCTTTAAATATGGGATTTACAATAACGATGCTATCAACGAGGTTTGTTTTGTCAGTTTTTTTGGCCTATTTGGTCTTTTGACCTGTTTCTTAATACACTATGCTTGGAACAAATATTCGGAAGGGTGTTTCTCGTGATGATTTTGCATGAGTAACGGAGTTCAATATGTTTGTTGATTTGCTTTTGGGCAGGGACATTCCTCACTCGAACGAGATGATGAGGTATGTAATATGCATACGAAAAATCAATTAGTTGAATCAATAGATTACAGGGGTGTCTTGTATAAGACGGTCTGACCGGTCATGATCCGGATCCAAACACTTACAAACAAAATTACAAATATTCCATTGAATATGAGTTTGGATTCGGATATTTGATCCGTTGCTTTCGTCTTACACAAGCTTTCATGATAGATTATAGATATCGTTGCTGGAGTTTGTGATTTTCGTTGTTGTATCCATTTCTTTCGATTTTTTTCTTTTCGTCTTGCACTCTAAAAATCGTTACCTCACTTTTCCACGAACTTGAATCCGAGCGTTTCTCTATTACCACAACTGGGTTAACGTCTGTAACTTCCACAGGATGTCTACTTCGATGACGAATCTGCTGAAGTGGTCATTTCTTCCCTCCGTTTGGGCGATAATCAGGACAGGTAAGTAGACACATTTCATCTTTCAAGCAGTCTTCCTCGATCGTGTATGTGAACCAACCGTATTCTCTGTTTGTGTCTCATGTTTCCAGCGGAGGAGGATCGCTCTTCACGAACTCCAACTGGTTTGAGTTTGAGGACGAGAGGATCGACAACGAGCACTCCGCCGGTCCCAACGCATCCTCGTCGCCCGATGCCGAGGAGCACATGGATGTTGACGGAAGAGCTGATGGTGATTTTGAGAAAGACGAAACAGATGGTGCCGTATCCAAACCTCCCGAACCGAAACTGGTATCGGAATCCGACATGCCCGAAACCATCGGCTCCGACAGAACGCCAGAGTGGGTCGAGTGGAGGGAAAGCTCTGACTCACTTGAACCGCCTCCGGCCTCTGATGCATCTGAAACGGCTCCATCTCCGCCTATATCAAACGGCGAGTACTTGGAATATGAAGCCAAGTCAGACAATGTTGAACCAGAGTCAGCTGAAAGCACCAACGCTAAACGCGGAGCCGAACCCCCACAATCTGCAGATGTCAATGAGGGAGGCCGAAGAACTGAAGAGGGCGAAGAAGACTCTTCGAAGGGGTAAATGTATATTCTTGTCAAGAAGCGGAGTCGCAGCGAACCTAACACATGACGCGTGTTGATGGAGTCGGAGTCGAAGGACCGACGCGGTGGCTGGTGAAATTTTTTCTAGCAAGACATTTTCCCTACCTTAGTTGGAGCTGAAAAGCTACTGAACTTGTATATCAGTTATTTTTTATTTCCTGCATTTTGGAAGTATATAAGTACTGTTAGATAAAACAGGAGTTGAGAGGATTCTGTTATTCATATTGTAGTTATATTCAATCTCGCTTTTCATCAATATAAAGTGGTTTAAATGTGCAATTTTGTCTGAGTATTTAGTATTGTCTGAGATTGCAGCATCTAAACTTGTCCGAGATACGAAATTATTTAAAACCATGACCTTTCAATGACCTTTTACCCTGTTAATTTTTTTTTTTTTAATGTTGAAAAATCAACTTTTTTTAAAATATATATGTATATTTTCATATTTGAAGGCCATGATATTTTTTTGCAGAACGTGTCAAAGTTTAGGGTATAAGTTGATGATAATCTTAAATTAATAACGAGAATAGATATTATGTGCACAAATAGATCGATCTTGTTAGTAGATTAAGAAGCAAAAAAGTGAAACTACAAAAAGGTGTTTATCTAAGTAGTTATTTGTATTTTGATCAAATGAAGAGAAAAAACGGAATACGAAGTACGAACATAATCTCCCCCCACAAAAAATTGGGTCCAAGTCAAGGACATAAACTCATACTTTCAGGGTCAAATTTCGAATTACTCAATCAAAAACTTATAATCCAAATCTTAACATATGATGCCTCTGACCAAGATATATCTGACTCAATAAAAAGTATATATAATATTTTTTGAGTACAAAATAATTATAATCTTGTTAGTAGATTAAGGGGCAAAATATTGAAAAATAAATGAGTCCTCAAAATTCATTTTTTTATCGACTCACGAGATGCGTGTTTGTGATTCAACCTATGTCACATTTCCTGAGTTACAAACACAAGGTTGTTCAAAACGTCGAAACATCACGGCTATATGTTCTCGCCTGAGACGGCGGTACCATCTGCTTCCAAGCTCCGCCTCTTCTTCTTCCCTTCTCCGTGTCTCGACCGCCTCGGCGCCTCATCTTCACTTTCACTCTCGTCGTTCCTATAGCTGTTCCCGCCACTATAGTGATCATCTTGTTGAGCTTTCCCCCTCTGCTGATTCCATCCTTCGTCGTTAGGCCCCGCCATGTCTTGCCCCTTTGCTTGATCGGAGCTCTCGTTCCGATCGCTAGACGGTGCTTTCTGATCTCTCTTCAGACGACCGGGGTTTTGAGAAGGCTGTTGTTGCGGTGGTGGTGGATAAAAAAGAGGCATACCTCCAGGCCGGCCGCCTCTTGCTGCACCTCCAACGCCCATTCCGCCCATAAAGGGGGGCCGTCCAGGACCCATCATCATCCCAAATCCACCGGAGGGCCGGCCGGGGAATATCATCCCGGATGCCGGACCTGTAAAATCACCAGAGAATCTAGGGTATGGTCCGAAGCCACGGGGTGCCATGCCGAAAAGATCAGGCATTGGGAAACCATCTTGATTTACAGGTCCGTAAGAGAATCCATCACTTCCGATCATGTTTGGAGGGAACCCTCGCATACCAGGGAACGGCCGAGCACCACGAGCAAGAGGCATGTGAGGAGGCCACATCATACCTCTACCTCGTCCCCTACCTTGAGCTGTGAAAGACTGCCCGGGGCTTTCATCCTCTTCGTCACTTTCTTCTTCTTCCTCTTCTTCATTGTCCTCGAAGGGTACAATATCTGGGTTGTCACTTCCATTATCAAGGTTTACTCCCTTAGCTTTCTCCTCTTCACGCTTCTGCTCTGCTGCAACCGAGACAGCCTATGAAAGACGACAGTTTCAAAATTTTAAAAGTCGTCAAAAGATGTGGTTTACAATGCAGACTAGCTCATGCAGTGAAATATTCGCAATAGGAAGAGCATGGCAAAGTGCAGAGGCAAACCAACAGTATTTTATACAGGAAAACCAGAAAACAACGGTATGATTATATTTTAAAAACGAAGTAAGAAACAATAGCATGATAGATCTATCCAAGCTAAAAGTTATTCGAGAAACATATGCTATTAAATAGTAGAGAGAAGCTGAATTCAGATCGTTGAAATTTAAGTACCATTAAATCACTGTCTGGCTCGAGGTAGAGCAATGATGCCAACTGCTCGCCAACAGAAGGCTCGAGTTCTTGACAGTCTCTACTTATCTGCAATGAGATAAACAATGAAATATCCACTTGGCAGATATACAAAAGTAGAAGGAAAATATGATATCATGTTTTTCGAAAGATAAAAGAAGCTGAGATCCTTTCAATCATCTAATATGACCAAACATTCTGCAACGCGTATCATGTTTCATGAAGCCATCCTTATTTCTTACAGCATATATCTGCACAACTTAGTTCACAGACAAACCTAGAGAGATTTATAAAGAAATCATAGAGATGTGATCAAACTTTCGGACATAATCATGGGAACTTACTAAATGAATTAACTTCCTGCAACGCCAATTTTATGTATTGTGAAAGGCTAAATGTTCAATAGGACACACAAAATACTTTTAGAAATTGACTTAATCAGTTTGCAGCTACAATTTAATTTCACCGAATTACGAAAATGCCCAGTGTCAATCCTTGGAGCTTGTTTACCCATGAAATGCAATAGATTCAGGAAATACATGAGACTTTTTAGATTAGAGTCACAAAAATAGACACCCTTCAACGGTTTCAACTGTTTAGCAAAATCAAAAGAGTCAACATCAAAAGAAATAAAACAAAATAAACTTTGATATATTTGAATGTGATTCAGACATGCAACTTTCAAAAAGTACCTTTACTGGTAGGTTCTCATTGTAAGGGTTTCTCAAATGCCGAGTTTTATCGAAGGAAAGTTCACAGAGCTGCAAGCACACACCATAGTTAGAAAATATTTCAGAATCTCACATAGTAGCACATGAAGAATGACATAAGGAATATGATGGAAAGTAGCAATTGTCTCCCTTGTCATAGATGACTGGCATATACTGTATACATGACAAATTTATGAAAAAGTCTGTATTACCATTGATCTGTCCACCATCAGTAGCAATCTGATCGGAACATCAATAATAAGAATGAATCTGTGACAACAATTATCATCACAAACTACCGTGCCTATGCACCATATACCATAGTATGCTGATCAACTAGGAACACACACCATATGCACTGACCCCAGACCATCTCAAAGGCTGAATATAGTTATAGCTATCAGAAAACAAGGATATGTCGCAACAAACCTTTCTAGAACCCCAGATTGAAGAACGGAAATGTACATAGGAAGAATAAGACTAATATTGGACGTGCTGGCATAAGATAAGTACAGAGTCAAATTATTCACTATACAACATACAATACATTGTGAGATAGCAAATTGTCATTTGCATCATGAACTTTGTTGCTAATTGGCTTGGAAATAATCATGAATGGCAAAACAATGTACAAGATAGTAGGATCTAGCGTCATATAAATTGCAAATTCTGATAGGTATGATTGCAAAGCTAATTAATGAGTTTGTAAAGCTCAGCCCAATCATCAACATTGTATTAAACACAGTATTTTAACAATCCTATTTCTCAAGCTACTGGAGCTCGTTACCTAATGTTGTGCCTAGGAATCTGATAAACAAAAATAGAACACGTCCAACACTTACAACCATCTTATAGGTTCTTCAAATGAAATAACAATGACCAAACAGCAAATAACGAACAGATCTGAATACTGAAGCTCCTTCAACAACATATAAAATTTAATCAAGTATGCCAAGTGGTGAGGACCTTCAACCATTTGACAGCAAAGTTACGTCCATAATGAGCAGTCCCATGGGCATGCTTCCAGTTCCCTCCACCAACAGATCCACCAATTCTGGAAATCATCTTTGCACAACCCTATTAAACATTAAACCACAAATAGATCTATCACCACAACATGTCATCGTTGAACACTAAAACAACCTTATCAAGCTATCTGATATTTGAATCAGTGCTACTGAAATCAGTATCTATGTCAATACATGCACAAATCACCTGAAAATGTCTAGTCTTGTTAACTGAAAAGATCAAAACCACATTGTCAACAGAGTCAAATGCTTCATTAAGTTTAGCCTCATTGCTTCTCTGTGTTGCCCATACTCCTTGTTGTACAGATAATTCCAGATTCTCTCTGTTGCAACTTTTCACCACAAAGTACCTAAGACAACCACATGCACATGGAAATTGTAATATGTACATAAGTGACCTACACCAACTTGATGAACCTTTCTCGTGTACGTGTGTGAGTTTAGGGGAAGGGGGTTCCATGCAGCTGAAGAATAATAAGCTCCTGGTGATGTGTTTCAGTAACTTCACAAAGCACTTCATATTTTACATGAAAGTAGAGGAAAAACGAGTGTCAGCCTCAAAGTGTTGTGCCTGAGGGTTGAGGGTTGAGGGTTTGACTGATTAATCTCAAAAAGCATTCACATGATCACTGATCTCAAAAATAAAATAGAATCGTATGAGCCTGACAACAAGGAAATCTCCTTATTTAGGAGCAATAGCTTATGAATAACCAGTCATAAATGAACCACCAGAATGTAATGACCACCCTAGTGTTCATCAAACTAAAGAAGGGCCTCTCTCACATGGCAAGAAGTATATTTAATCGAGGACAGAAAACTCAAAGGTAGCTTCAAAATTTCAGGTGAGATTTTCTAAAACAAAGGAGACACTGAGAAACTCCTCATCCAATTAAGTTGGTATTCTGAGCCATCCAAAAGATAATTATCCTATTGGGTCTTTTAGCCACACAAGGCCTTCATAGACTTAATTAACTTAATGATCCTATGAAAGATTTGAATTTAATAAAACTATTCCACAGCTTTTTCCGAGTCCTTCCCCTTAAATCAATACAGCTACAATTTAACATAAATAATAATAGCCTTCTTATTTACATCAACAAAAGGCAAGCTTCAAAATAGCAAACTTGCCTACTACTTGATTTTGAAGAATTTCTTTTCAAAAAAATATAGTTTGTTTAGGAGCTTCTTTATGGCCTCATCATGTAAGAACTTTCCAGTAAACCTAATGAGCTGTGAACCAATCAGAGCCAATAAATTTCAGAAAAGGCAAAGAAGCATGTCTGCATCGATAACAATGTTATACTCACTAAAGAGCATGCATATTGTTCACATCATGGACCAACCAGGAACAAAACAATGAGCAAAGTTATAATATATATCATCCAAAGAGTGAGAACAAGCAATTAAACACAAAAACACAGTTATTACAGCTGATGTGGGACGGATCTCTTAAAGTAACTTCAACATATAAATACATGAAGTTTTCCACCTAATTAAAGACCTCGTTTGGAACACACCTAGATGTTCCTTGGGGCAGGGGTGTTGCACTCCTACTAGCTTGATTTTGCTGGCCGTTGGCAGTATTCTGGATTTGAACTTGGCTGCCCTGCTGCTGAGGCTGCTGTGCTTGTTGTGGCTGTTGATGAGCATTACCAGATTCCGTAGCACTGGGTTTTCCTACTTGATGTACACCATTGGGTCCTAGTGGAAACTGAGATTTTTCCGTCTGCTGAGCATAATTAGAATTACGGTTCTGAGAAAATTTGTTAGAGTTTCCGTAGTTATATGAAGCCAATTGCTGAATCTTCTGAAGAACTTCTTCTACAGGGGGTGGAGGTCCAGGTAACTTCGCATGCCTGTACCTACAATCAGGACCATTTGGACAAAATCCGAGCTTGTACCTGTCACATGCCACCACTAATCAGAAAAATAGTTTCACAAGAGCTGATAGCAGAAAATATGAAAATGAAAACATTAATTCATCAAATATAATCATCTTTCTGCTTAACCAAAGATAAATAAAGAGTAGGCAAGATGCAAGGGACAAGATCAGTTCTAAATTCCCAAGTCACATTTCCTGCAAAGGACATCTTCTATGACTATTTTATCTTAAGCATGAAATCACGATAAGTAACCACATATTCTAATATACAATGGGAATTCAAGCATATTCGAGATAGCTACAGAGATATCCTTCTTCAATCCACAAATTATCAAATAACACAGATTAAACAGTATTCATATTGGAAAATTAACACACTTCAACAAAAAAAAAAAAAAAAAATTACATACATATTGCATTCCTTGATATCTTCATTCGTATGTTTATATACACAATCCTGCTCACGGCACTCCCCGTAGAGGCGAAAAAACCGGCAAACTGGCATCCGAGACTTGTCGTACTGATGAAGGAAACCACAGGCATCGCCTTTCATACACAGAGATCGCAGCCAGTGCCGGCATACCGTCTGCCTGAAGCTCCTCCTCGCCCCGCCGCCGCCCATCCCCTCCCCCGCATGCGCCGCCGGCTGAGGTGCCGCCGAAGGATTATGAGAATTGGCCGCGGTGGCAGCTGCATTGGAATCCGCCGCCGATTGAATTACGGGCACGGATGCAGTGGGGTGCGCGGGACCGGAATCCAGCCCGCCCTCGAAATCGAAGCTTAAACCCCCATCTCCATCATCCATATTTGGCACACAGTGAAGCGCCAAATGTGTGTGCTAGTGTGTGTGTCTGTATATATACAGGTTCGTGTACGTATATAAATGTAAAATTCAATGAAAAGAAGGGCTTTGGGAGTTGCAGAGTAATTGGGGGTTTAGAAATTAGAATGCCAGGGAAATTAAATTGGGGGAAATTTTGGGATTGGTTTTATCATTTATGCTAATGCTAATATTGCTATTGTTGACAATAAGGTACAACCTTGTAATGCGTCAATTTGCAAACCATCACCTTTAAAAACAAAAAAAAAAAAAAAACAATTTCTATTATCTATTTTAGCTAATTAATATCAAATTAATAGAAATTATACAAACTTGTCATTTGAAATTTTTTCCGCTAATTGAGAAATAGACGAGATCGCTGTAAATATGACACATGTAATTTTTTTTCCAATACCACATAAGCTCAAGCCACATTAAATCTGCAATGATCTTACTTAATTTTTAAGCGTTAGAGAATTTATCCGATAGATTTAATAACAATTCCTTAATTTGGATATTAATCGGTCATAAGTAACAAATAATTTTTTCTCCACAACAAAACCTTGAAGTTGACCAAAAACTCCAATTCACAAGAACATGATTTAGATTTTGTTGTGTGGAGAAGGTATAATTGTTCTTTTGAATTACAATTCATACATGCCCGAAAAGTGAGAAAGCAATTTCAAATCCTACATACACGAACTTAAATATCATTTAGTTATGATAAATAAACATTGATCGATCTTATTTTGTCGGGTTTTGTCAGATTCAGGTATGGACTAGGAATTTAAAAGATTGCACACATGATTTTTACGTGGTTCGATCGTTAATGAGATCTACGTCCACGGCTCAGCGTATGAATATTGTGTATTTGCTGCGTATTACAACGAAAGGGTGGCTAGTCCCTTTTCCGTCTAGTACCATACCTATTTATAGTATTACAAAGGCCTTCGCCCGAATTAATGAGCCATTATAGCGACTCGGCGGTTACAGAGATCGTGGGGGCGGTTATCGGGATCGTGGCTGGCGGTTAGGGAGTAGTGGAAGTAGTGGGCGGTTGTAGCCGAGCTTCGGTCTTCCTCAGTGCCGAGCTGCATGTCTCTGGTCCGAGCTCCCTTATAGCCGAGCTGTTGGCCTTTAGTCCGAACTCCCTTGTAGCTCAGCTACTCACTTCTGGGCTGGGCTGGACTTCTGGGCCGAACTTGTCGTCTTTGGGCTGAACTTCTGGTGGGCCGGGCTGTATGTATATCCTATCACATCCCCCCCCAAAAATAGGGTAGAAGCGAGGATGCGGAGTAGGGATGACTTTGGCGGATTAGGATCTTCGTTTTGGGCAGGAGTCTTGACGAAGTGGTTGGTGCAATCTCGAAATGGGCGAAGCGAAAACAGAAATGACGAGGTGGTAGATTGTTTGGTGCCGAAGTCGAACACGGCCTGACATCAGCAATGACCGTGCGACAATTGGGCTCCATAAAGTAGAGATGTGAAAGGGCGCATGGGAAGTATAAAAGGTAAAACTTAGCCTGTACGCCACTTTACACTCTCCAGACTTCATTCTTCCCTTTAAAGAAAAATCTCTCGCTCCCATTTCCATTGCCGTTGCTGTCGAGTCTGTTTCCAACTGAAACTTCGTAGTCCGCCGTTCTAAAAATATAACAAGTAAGCGATGGCTTCCCCCTCTTCTCCTGTTGGTATAGAATCATCTAGGACAGAGTCTATGTCGCCGGTAGAGTCGCCGGTGACGACGTCGAGTCAATCCCGACGTGTAGTCGTGGAATGTTTTACAGTAAATTCCACAGAATCTACGTCTATTGGCGTAGTGTTTCCCGTCGTGGAAACTAAGGGTAGGGTAGCGGAGTTCGCTTCGTCATTAGATGTGTCTGCAATTAGGGAGATAGCCGGGAGGTATTTGATGCCGGCATCTTGTTTACTTATTGCCCCTCGGGAGGAGGATAGGGCTTGCTCTTCGCCGGTCGGTTTTTGTACAGTTTATGAGGATTGCCTGGCTAGCGGGCTTAGATTTCCACTGCACCCTGCTTTTGTCGAGCTGCAGCAGCTCTTTGGTCTCCAACTAGGGCAGATCATGCCAAACTCATATAGACAGATAGTGGCCCTGGGGGTGGAGGCCGGGCGTAGGAACATGGCACTGTCGCTAGCAATGGTCCTTAGATTTTTCCTGTTTAAGTCTAGCGACAGCTGGTTTTACCTCTCACCTCGTCTTGGCTTAAGAGTCAAGACGAAGTCGAAGATAGCAAACTGGCAGAGGAAATATTTCTTCTGCGAGGCTGAGGGCGTGCTTCCACTGATGTGGAAGACGGGTCGGCTGGAGGAGTTCGGCATCGATGAGACCTTCGGCGAACTTGAGGGACTAGGGTTGATGTCGGGAGAGTACTCCGAGGTCGACCTCGCCAGGGCGGGGCTGAGCCTTTATGATCCTGCCGTAATGGCAGAGCCGGTGAAGGGTGAGGCTCTTCCCTGCGTTTCTTTATTTGTGAATATGGATTTCGTTCTAACTGTTGTGTTTGTCGCGCAGTGAACTTCACCATGAAGAAGAGGAAGAGACCGAGCTCACCCACCGGGGCCGAGAAGGTGGTGGCTGAGTCACCAAGGACGGGTGCTGTTGTAGCACTTACTCCAGTGTCGGCTTCGGCACCATCCAGCTCGAGCAAGCGCCGAAGCAAGGCGGTGCTGAAGGAGGTGGTACCTTCAGATAAGGAGGTGGCACTGGTGAGCGGTCGGTACCTGGGTGCGAGGTGGGACTACCGCCCCCGTTTCCCGAGGTAAACTTCGCTTGTGCCGATCTGATTTTTGCATCATTACTCTTGTTGATCTTGGCCTTACTTCATACAGGGGGTCGAGTGGATGATGCGCTTCCTTAGCGACAGGGCTGAGCGGTACCAGAAGGTGACTCAGGTCGCCCGGGATCTTGAGAGGGAGAAGGCCGCCCTCGTCGAGGAGGTGGGCGAGGCCAAGGCGGAGGCCTCCAAGGCCAAGAAGATGATGGCCGCCGTGAGTGCTGAGACGGCGGCGGCAAGGGCCGAGGTGGCCTTTCTGAAGGCGGAGGCCGAGGCGCTGAAGGCCGAGGCAGAGTCAGCCAAGGCCGAGGTGAAGGCGGCTAAGGCTTGGGAGTCCGACCTGGGGGCCTCGCAGCGGCAGGTTCTCCGTGCGTTTGCGGAGAGGCTGTTCTTGGGCAGCAGGTTCTCTCTGCTGGCGCAGGAACTCTCCCTGGTGCTGAACTCGAGCGTGGCTGCCGACGCGATCGAGGAGGTTGCAGCGGGCTTCCCCGACCTAGATTTATTCAAGTATCGGGTTGAGGTGCCATCAGAGGATGAACTGGTCCACCGGTACGTGAGGACGCTGGCGGAGGGGATGAAGGGCTTCCCAGTGCTGGAAGAGCTGGCCTCTTCTTCCAGGCTGCTGACTGCCGAGGCAATTCGGGCGTGCCCTGTGGACAGGGATGCCTTGGTCGAGGGTCTGATGGCCGATCTGGGCGGGGGGGAGGGGGGGTCAGCAGCAAGAGGAGGGGTCGGGTCCTCCTACGCCGAAGACAGCCGCGGCTCCTGGAGAAGCAACAGTTTCCCATGCCGAGAGCGAGGTGCCTCAGCATGAGGCCGAGGTGCTCCTTCCCGAGGAAGGCCCGAGTGGAGGGGTATTGTCCCAGCTTCTGCTTTGTTGTTGTTTTTTTTTTTTTTGAACTGATGTACTTCGACACTGTTGTAGCCGTACCAGACATTTTAATGAAGAGGCTTTTCTGAACTTTGTCTTCTTTTTCCGTTCATGTAGCCTGCATACGAGGTGTCTTCTTTGCTTAATCAAATCCAACAATTAAATCGAGAACTTGACGTGAGAGAGCTAGAAATAGAGAACTGTGAAGGCAGGCTCGGCCATTTCCAGGACGAGGCCGAGGTAAAATTGACCACGGCTCAGGAGAAATATGACGAGCTGCGTGCGCGGAATCTCGAGTTGGAGGAGAAGCTGGAGATCACTGAAGAGAAAGCAAGAGTGGTTGCTAGGGAACATGCGGAGTATGAAGCCATCATCCATCGTGCTGCGGGCTGACTGTATCCGAAGCCGAAGCAAAACTTCAGACACTCATGGTTCTGTACCCCGAGTACAAACAGCAGTACGGGTCTGACTCTCGGGAGTTTCAGGATTTGAGAGATGATCTGAGGCAAGTCGCCAGCATGTACGAAGTGCTTATAGCTGGTCGTCCCAAATTAAGGCGGTTTATTGCTTCGGCTGGTGGGTCAACTAGCTCGGCAAATTCCAGCTTAAGTTCAGGGACTGTGCATTGGCCAAGGTTAGGGCAATTGACTGCTCCGGAAGCCAGTCCGTCGAGTTCGGCGAATCCTGATTCTAGTCAGAGGATCTTTCGTCAGCATCCTCAGGAGTTCTACATTCGAGAATGGGAGTTGGCCGCTAGACGAGGTCGGAGTCGGAGTACTTCAGCTGGCCGAAGTCGTGGGACTCAAGCGAGCCGAGGAGCAGGTGGAGTACGAGGTAGAGGTGGAGGCAGAATTAGTATAGACGATGTTCTGAACGTCGGTAGGGATAGTGACGTTGGGAGAGACTGGTTGAACTTTTGCGATACTGCAGACTCTCCGTCTCCCCCGAACTTGTAATTTGTAATTTGTATAATCTGCCTCTTTAATAATAAACTTGAGTTTGTTTATCGTTATTTTTTCGCCTGTTGATAGCTCGTCTCCGTAGCTTGTCTTCGACCTCGGGAGGTATTGATACCGTCCCTTTGTGATTTGTCGTCGACCTCGGAAGGTATTGATACCGTCCCTTTAGGTTTGTCTTCGACCTCGGGAGGTATTGGTACCGTCCCTTTGAGGTTTGTCTTCGGCCTCGGGAGGTATTGGTACCGTCCCATTGAGGTTTGTCTTCGACCTCAGGAGGTATTGGTACCGTCCCATTGAGGGAAGATCGGGTTCCTTATTGGGCGAGAACATCGCTAGGGATGGTCCCCTTGTGTACACTTTATTGTTACCCTTATGGCGGGTGTTGCCTCGGGGGGTATTTGCACCGCCCTATCGAGGGAACTTTAAAAATTATTTAAGTATTAGCATCGTGTAACCCTTTCGAAGGAACAAGTTCGACCTCGGGGTTACTTATGCCGAACTTTAATAAAAACCATATTAATTGAGATAAAGCGCATAAGTAGGACATGCAAAATTTTAGAACTAATGATATGTAAAGATATGCATAAAAAGAAGAAAAACAAATTACATGCACTTATATGCAACCCTACGAGCTAGACCATGACGTCGTCCACTTATGCTAAATATCTCTTCAAATGGGTAATATGCCACGTGTGATGTACTTGCTCACCTGATAAATGAGCGAGTTTGTAAGAACCTTTGCCGAGGACTTCAGCGATTCTGTACGGTCCTTCCCACGTAGCTTCGAGTTTCCCGAGCCTTTCGGCCTTACTGATCTCGTTGTTGTAGAGGACGAGGTCGCCTACTTGGAAGTGTTGATACTGACTCGTCGGTTGTAATACCGAGCTACTTGTTGCTTGTACCGAGCTTCTCGTATGTAGGCGTTCTCTCTCTTTTCTTCTAAGAGGTCCAGGTTAGTTCGGAGATTCTCCTCGTTGGCCTCGGCTGAGAAATTGACGGTGCGGGGACTAGGCATGCCGATCTCCACTGGGATGACTGCTTCTGTTCCGTAACCAAACTATATTGTGTCTCACCATTGGACGTTCGAGGTGTAGTTCGGTACGACCATCGGACGTCAGGTAGGTTGTCTACCCAAGCGCCTTTGGCTTGATCGAGACGATGCTTGAGACCCCGTACTATTGTCCGGTTGGTGA
>JAYDZE010478226.1:0-15920 GCA_034509125.1 Monilaria moniliformis
CATGCCGTCCACTGACGGGTCTCGATTTCCACCACTGCTTTCTGGCGCCGTCCCCTCTGCTTTTCCATAGGACAGGCCGGTAACTGTTGGCCCAGTACTTTCATCCATCGAAGCATTTAAATCGAATGCATCGCCCTATCTGCTTATAGAGCATTGGTCGGATGCGGTGTGCTTGGTTCTTTTAGGGCTGGATTAGGAGTCGGTGCCGCCAGAAATTTAGGGTGATTTCGCACAATTGCCCATACCTCCTCGTACTTGAACAGTTTCAGTTCCTCATTGTAGTAGGTAGCGTAGGCTTGTTCGCGAATACTTTCCCAACTATGCCCACTCGGCCATATTTTCTGGAAGTTGTTGATGTAGTCGACGAATTTGGCTACCTCGGTCTGAACTCGGCTCCAATGCTTACGGAGGTTGTCATAATCGCGCTCCAACGCCCAGGCCGGTTTGAGCGCATTGTATTTTTTCGCAATCTTCTCCCAGAAGACGCGGACCCTTTGTCCGTTTCCGGTCACCAGATCTTCGGACACATCAATGTTGCATCGGGCTACCAACTTCGTCTCCTCCATACCATATTTCTTCGATACGGCTTCACGCGCACTGGGGGCTGCTTTCTTCCCTTTGCCTTTACCCATCACGGGAGGAGACTGGTCGAACTCATCGATGATATGCATCTCATCAATTGAGTAGTGGGACGTTGATCGACGATAAGGCTGGGGTCAGGACGTTATTATTCGGCACCGCATTTGGAGTACTCAACATGAAAGTCGATGGATCACAACCCTTACTCTGACAATACTCAAAAAATTCGAGTGCCTCACACGATGGTGGAGGATATTTTTTCCAAATTTGGGTCCATAAAATATAAGTGACAGAATGAAAATGAAAAAGAAAAGTTAAAAGAAAGTGAGAAGGGATGTTAGTGAGAAGGGAAGTGAAAGTGTGTGGGATTTTATAGAGGAAATTGAGTGCCCCTCCTTTATCTCACGTGAAACTATATGACAACCTGTGAAGCTCCCATCAAATCAGTGCAGATTTTTAATTTAAAAAAAATTAACAAATGCGTTGGATTTGCGGCGAAGCGGGCTACCGTGACTAGCCCAAATTCTACCATTTTTAATTAAAAATTAAATTAATAGTAAAAAAAGTTTAAAGGGCCGTTGTCGGCTTTTAATAAAAAAATTAAAGTTATAGTAGTTAAATGGCTAGCATATATATAATGTTCTTTCTTCTTTCTATAAATAACATTTCTTCACTTTATTTCTAACACAACAATTTTATATCATCTCCCAATCCTCTATAAATTCTCTCGTCTCCATTTGTTCTAGTCTGTGTATTATGTATCCTCACGGTGGCGACAATGTTTTCGAAGATCATTTTTTGAAGGACTATCTTCTCCGAATAGCTCGCAACAAGGGCAAGCTTTCCATTCGTGCATAGGAGGAAATGTAGGCGGCCAATCAACCATGCCGGAGAACGTACGTGTACCAGGAAAGAGAAGAGCCCAACGCACGTCTCGTTGCAAATTATTTCTCAGAAAATCTACGATGGGGTCCAATTGTATTCCATCGACGGTTCCGTATGCGCATGCATTTGTTTGTGCGCAAAGAAAATACGTTGGCGATGCGTGAATAGTACTTCCAACATCTGTCGGATAGCACCGGATGTCAAGGGATGTCTATGCTTCTGAAATGCATCTCAGCAATCCAAAAATTGGCGACTAGGGGATGTCTTGATCAATTTGACGAATACTTACACGTCGTCGAATCCACGGGCCTTAAATGTTTGAAGAAATTTTGTAAAGCAGATCAAAGTGTATTCGGCCCAAAACATCTGAGCATGCCTACTGCCCAAGATTGTCTACAATTGTTGCGTACACACGAAGCACGATATGGCTTCCCCGGCAGGCTCTAGAGCATCGACTCCATGCATAAGGGTACTCATCCGACTATCGTGCTTGAAGTAGTGGCTGACCAATGACTTTGGACATGGCATGCTTTCTTTGGTGTCGCCGGCTCCAACAATGATATCAACGTCCTCAACCACTCCGTCGTTTTCAGCGACGTCTTGAATGGAAGAGCGCCGGTGATACAATTTACAACCAATGGCCGTCGATATGACATAGGGTACTATATGGCTGACGTCACTACTCGAGATGGTCAACCTTCGTTAAGAGAATCTCTTATCTCACTGGCTTAAAAAGAGTTCGTTTTGCCCATAAACAAGCGGCGGCACGAAAGGATGTCGAACGAGCATTTCAGTGCTTCAAGTGCGATTCGCTATCATCAAATGTCACGACCGTTCTTGGTTCAAAGACATCCTAGCTGACATCATGTACACGTGCATTATTTTGCACAACATGATTATCGATGACGAAGGCGAGGAAGCGACTAACTGGGAGGACGAGGAAACCGCCACCACCTCGACCGCTAATGAAACACCAACTCAAGGTACGCCTCAAACATATCAGGTATTCCAAGCTCGCCGTGAGACAATCCGCGATAGAGAAATGCACGACGAACTACAAGTGAATTTGATTGAACACATTTGGAGTCGTTTCAGTCCTCTCGATGAGTGAATGAGTTTTTAAAATTATGTAAGATCCAACTTTCAATAATGTTATATTAAGATTTAAATTATGTATAATTTTGCATTCAATAATGTAATATTAGGATTTTAACTAATGTAATTTTCAAATTCAACAATATAATTTTCGAATTACGGTAATATAATTAAATTCGTTTTAACAAAAAATAAATTTAAATTATGATATTGAAAATTATATGAATTTAGAAAGAATTAAAAAAAAAGATGAATAGTGTATGAGAAAATTAAAGCTCAGCCTCTAATGCTATAAGTAAAATTTTAAGAGAAAAGTTATTATGTGGCCCATAAATAATATAAGAGAAATGTAAATATATGTCCTCTGATTCAGATGCCCTAGAGACTTCAAAAATTATTTCAATAGATTAAAAACTTTTATAGCAAATGAACTACGAAGGTGATTTTATCTCTCTGCATAATTAACATACAAAACTCTGAGAACATATATTTAGCGCTTTCTTTCTTCTTTAAAACAAACAGAATAATCCCAATTATTTACTTTTTTATCAAGCCAGATTGCATTTGGGGTTCCAAATCATTATTTATTTTTTGTACTAGCCTCATAATATTCTAATATTCCCTTGAGAGACTATTTTTTTAAGATCATTAAATTCCTACCAATTGTAACAATTGTTACCGATTGGGATTTAAAAAAATGTTTGAATATAGTGGGATAAAAATGACACCTATTACTTCCATAAGTTGGACATAACACATGCAGTATCAAGCTTTATTTTAGGACTGTCCACGGTTCAAGAACCATCGGTTTCGGTTCAGAACCGACAATTCCACTTTCAAAAATATTAGAACCGTAATCGGTCCGGTAAGTGCTTAGGCGAATTTGGTTCTAATTCAAAATTAGAGGTTTTTTTCATCGATTTTTAACAATTTTTAATTGGTTTTTCAACGGTTTTCCACGATTTTGCTCAGTTTTCCACTCGTTTCCCCGATTGTTCTATTTTTTCCCCCATTTTTAGCCTAATGGTTTCAAAAAAATTAGAACCGAAACTGAACCGGTAGAACCAATATGTCAATTTCGGTTCAGCCCGAAAAAGACAATTACAGTTCTAAAACAAGAACCGTCAGTCCGATTCTGGACCGTAACGACGGTCCAATTAAAACCATGCACCTCTAGTTTTTTCTTTAAGACAATAATATTTTATTCTATATCTTTAAGGCTAAACCCCTCAATCAAGGAAGAGTATTAGAACTTCTAACATATGTAGACTAAATTGTAAACAATATTATTAGCCTATCAAATTATATGGTAGAAACCTATGTCAAAGCTACAACAAAAGTATAAGTTGGATCATAAGCAGTGACATTTGTCAATAAATTCAAATAATTGAAGGTATTAAATAGATAGTTTTTAAAATGGTATGGAGCTTGCATAATTGCAAAGGATTTGACCTCATGCATATTCAACAAATTTTTTTGGTAAATGCATCCCGTGAGAATGTGAAAAAAAAGGAACACTTGGAGAAAAGTGTATGTATCACTTTGTGTTCGACATACACTTAGACAAATATTTGATGGATACTTTTTTATTGGAGAAAGGATACCATTATGTTTAATTAGTGTGAGTTAGGAGGTGATTTTTTTAGTAAATAATAAATTGTTATAAGGTTAAATTATAAATATTGAGTGTCCCTAAAAGAAAAGTGATAATTTTTATAAACAATTGAAGAAGAAAATTGTGACACTTATATGGATGAGCAAAAAAAAATTTGTGACATGTTTATCCAGAACCAATAAAGTAATAAAGATTAAAAAGAGAAAAATGAACTTGAAGGATACATACTTTTAGGGTGTAAAGTACAGCTACTTTATTTGTACGGTGCAAGATGCCAAAAGTTTAAATTTATGATGCATTATGTCAGTCCAATTTAATTTTCAGTGCAGTATGCCAGTTAATCTTTTCTTTAGTTATTTGATTGAAAAATAGTATATGATGGGGACTTAATCGAATAGGGTCCGAGTCGAGACTTGTAGTTTTTCTGTTGTGTTAAACCATAGAAAATTAAAAATACATGTTTTTACAAGAATATTAGAACCACTCATTTTTATAACATGGATAAAATAGCAATTGGTCGTATAAATGCACAAAAAAGTTTTAGGATGGTCATATGTTGGCCTTCATCTTGCTGGAGAGTTGATGGGGATCAAAGGATCATAAACATCATGTACTATTCTCATACATCAACTTTGAAACTATGAAAAAGATGGTAATAATACTGTGGTATGAGTTAGACATTTACAAGAGTTTTATAGGTATTTTTTATGTAAAATAAATATGCAGGTCATGTTTGGCTTTTGTATAAATAATTTTAGTGAGAAGAAAATATACAGAGTAGTGGTGGGGTAATTACTAAAAATGAAATGAGCAATGTTATGGAAAATATACTAAAATGAGAAAATGTGCAATGTTTTAAGGGGCGGTGGAGTATAATATATCAATATTGTATTTCGCAGGATTTATTAAAATATATGTAATATGTAATTCATTGTTTTATAAGATGTATTAAATTAAATATACGTTAATATTTTTTATAATTAGGATTTGTATTATTAATCATACCAAACAAAATATTAGGGTGTCATAAATATATTATACATCATAATCATCCGTACCAAACGAGATAGCCGAGTTGAGGAGTCCTTTCTCCACAAGGCAAGTGGCCGATAGTTTTCTCGGTACATGTGTGTCGTCCCCAAAGATGAAACAGCTTCGTCCTCCACAATAGCAGCACTGCGGATGTAGAGGCTCCGACAAACTAGAACATACAATTAAATAATTGTATAAAAAGGCTCAAATATTGTGTTAGCTTTTAACTATATTATTGAAATGTCTTGATATTTGAAGTATACATGTTGATATTAGATGTTTTAGATAATGTCACAAAAATATCAAGAATCATATTTATCAAAAAATTAGTGAGTCACACAGAAGCTGATTTTCCTTGTAATTTTTTAATGTCAATCTAATTAATTACATGTGAAATGTAAATTTTATGATTAGAAAAATATGATTCAAGATTTTTTTATGATATTGCCAAAACGTTAGATAATAATGTTAAATATTTGGATAGTTTTAGGAGCACGATTAAACGTTGAGACAATATTCGTTATTTTACCAAAATAAAAAATAACAAAATATGTAGCCTTGTATGTATATTTTATGTAGTTAATGTCACTACAAAAAAACGGGGTTTAGCGACCAACGTTTACCGAGCACAATCCTTGCTCGGAAAAATGCGAGCAATTGCCGAGCATATTTGCGAGCACTAACAAAAAAAGTCGACACATGCGCAAACTTGTGGAACTTTCCGAGTGCAGACATGCTCAGAAAGTTTCCAAGCACTACTGTTGTTGGTACTTCACACGCGTACCGAGCACGTTGCAAGCACACCCAATTACCGAGCACTGCAGTGCTCGGTATATTTATGTAAACAAAAAATGTTACAATATTCGTTACCGAGCACTGCGGTAGTGCTCGGTATACTATTTATTTAAAAAAAAACCTGTTACATTATTCATTTCCGAGCAATGATGGTGCTCGGAACCTGAGTATCCTCGGTAACACATGCTATTTTTGTCTGAGCACTAAAATTGTTTATGTTTTTCATGTCTGAGCACATCTATGCTCGGTATACTTGACATGAGAAAACTCCCCTGCTCATGAGTCATTACTGAGCACGTACTAATGTAGCAGAACAGTCCAAGTCTATCATATCTTGGCAACTTTCGTTTTAAATATTCGTCTCCAACTCTTTTTTTTATTATTCCGCTGTCAAAGATTAGTGTAAAGAATGCTTCTTCTCTTAAGGTTAGTATTTTTTATTTGTGATGTTTTTGTTCTTAATTAAGTGATTAGTCATCACATGAAGCAAAACATAAATTTTGGATAGGACAACACATGTTCTTCATGTTTTAATATGTAAAATTATTCATCTATTTTTTCTAGAATACTCTAAAATATAGGGTTTTTTTAAAAAAAATTGAATTGTGTTTAAATTTTTTGTTATTAAAATAGCCTTATTCAACGTTAGTGAGAAAAACATGTGGAACATAAATAAGGATAAATAATAAAAAATATAAGATACGTTTTTTTTTTAAATTTTGGTTGTTAGCAGATTGGTGAAATAACACTTGTTGATATCGTCATAAGAGTCCATATACGTAAATAAAAGATTAGTACATGTTTAATGTAATTAATTTTCGTTACTGTATGATGTTATAAGTTTTATTACTTTTGTTTTCTTATTGTTGTTATTATATATATATTCTTAAAACAATAATGTTATTATTATAATTTATGTTGCTTTGGTAATACAATAGTTTACGTGGTGAATTATGTGCCTTTTAGAATTAGAGACTTTAATACAAATTTAAATAATTTAGTGACTAAAATTATGTTGTTTTGTCGTAATGTTATTATAATTGTAATGTTATTATATTTTTGCAACAATAATGTCATTATATTTTTTCAATAATTAATAACGTTATCTTTATATATTCTAATTCTGCAACAAAAAATGCAAATTTTGATAATTTATTTTGTATTCGTATGATAGAGTAGTCAAATGGATATAATGTCGAGAAGGGAGTGAATGTATATGAGAAAATTTCTCACAGGAGAATATAATCAGAATTTTATTGATCGATTAAATACATTTATAAACTTTGCTGTGCAACATCCCTCTAAATGAATGGCTCAAAATTAGTTGCACGTGTGCACGTTGTGATAATAATACATTTCTTCTGACAGACACGGTCAAAGAGCACCTCGTGAGGAAGGGGTTCACCCGAAATTACTATGATTGGAGATTTGATTATAAGGCGGGGGCGTCGTCTAGTTCTGTATAGGCTGGATCGATGCATTCAAATCCATACCAACATATGGTGTACGACGTGTAGGGACAAACAGCTGGTTCTGATTTTTATCAATTTCAGGCGCAGTATTCAGAACAATACGTTCCACCCACTTACATGCTGAAACCTCCAAACAACGAGTTGCAACAGTTCTATATTGGCAACAAATTCTCGCCAGATGGCTATGAAGCCCGAGCATCGCATGTCTCATTGATTATTTGACGATGTGTGTCAGTTCTTGTAGAGCGTTTGCCGAAACCGAACAACATGCCTGACATCTTCTATACTTGCAAGAAACGGATGCATAGTTTAGATATGCTCATTCTCAAGATACATTGTTGCAAAAATTGGTGCATGATCTGCTAGAGAAAGCAAGAGAACATAACTGAATGCAATGTTTGTGGGGAGAACAAATTGAAACCTAATGGAAGTGTACGCAAGCAGATGTATTATTTTCCTATTAGTCCCATATTGAAACGGTTGTATGCATTTGAGGTTACAACTGAATCCATGAGATGACAAGCAGAGCACATGGCACTCGGAGAGATGTCTCATCCTTCTGACTCCATAGCATAGAAAACCATTGACGAAACTCATCCCTTCTTTGCTTCTGGGTTGAGAAATTTCATGTTGGCACTTAGCACATATGGATTTCAACCATTCGGTCAGACAGGTACGCAGTACTCGTTATGGCTAGTGATTTTAACTCCGTTCAGCCAACTGCCATGGATGTGCATGAAAACCCCTACATGTTTCTCACTGTGATTGTGCCCGATCCGAAGAATCCGAAATAGAACATTGACGTATTTTTACAGCCCTTGATTACAGAGCTCATCGATTTATGGGCCGAAAGAATTCTAGCTTATGATATCTCAAGGAAACAAAACTTCCAACTATGATGTCGGGCGAGAGTACAACTAGGATCGTGCATGTCCGTATTGTATGGAGGAATCAAAAACTTTGTATTTGAAGCATGGGCGAAAAACCAATTGGTTTGATTGCCACATAAGGATTTTGAATCGAAATTACTGGTTCCACAGAGATAAGAACATCTTCAGGAAGAACACAATCGAGAACTCTGGTTCTTCTTCAATTTTAAATGGAGGACAAATATTTAATCAACTTGACCAATTGGGTTTCATAAGTGTGTTTGATAAAGGTGCTGAAATGGCCAACTCGGAAGTGTGTCAGATTTTTGGTTGGAAGAAATGGAGTATATTTTGAGATCTCCCGTATTGGAAGACAAATCTGATTCGTCATAATTTAAATGTCATGCACATAGAGAAAAATGTCTTCGACAATATCTTCAATACTATAATGAATGTTGAAGGCAAGAGGAGGGACAATGCAAATGTAAGACGAGATTTGGAAGATCTTGTCATACGACCCGAGTTTTGGCCCTGTGGTGGAAAATATCCTAAGGCTAGTTTCACGCTCGACGTAGAAAGAATGGAAATGTTGCTCATGTGGCTCAACAATTTGAAATTTTTGGACGGTTATGTTTCTAATCTATCAAAATGCATCGATATGAAGAAACATAAGTTGTTCGGCATGAAAAGCCATGGTTGCCACGTGTTCATGCAACGATTGTTACCTATTGGCCTCCGTGAGTTACTTCCATGCGATGTTTGGAAAGCTTTGATTGAGTTGATCATTTTTTTCAGACATCTGACTGCTACAACGATGAGGGAGATTGATATGACTAATTATAATTAATCGATTGCAGTTACCTTATGCAAGCTTGAAGTATTCTTTCCGCCATATTTCTTCGATTCCATGGAGCATCTTCCTATCCACTTACCATATGAGACGCTGATCACCAGACCGGTGAATTTCCAATGGATGTATCTATTTGAATGGTACGTTATTTTTATATATTTTATATTTAATTTCACGTGTTATTGATTATTTTCTTCATAACCAATGCAGGTTCATGCGACACTTGAAGTTAAATGTAAGGAACAAGGTTGTTGTGGAAGCATTGATATGTAATGCTTACTTTACTGAGGAATCATCACATTTCTATAGTCATTACTTTGAGTCACTTGTCCGTTGTAGAAGTAGAGATTTTCCTCGTAATGACAATGGCGGGGGAGCTTCTCACCCCGAAGATATGCTTCCAATCTTCACATATCCAACTAGATGTGTTAGAAAGGACGAGAACGATTTCTTAACGAGAATGAGTACAAAGCAATGTAAACCTACATTTTACTGAATTGTAAAGAAGTTAAGGAATTCGAACAATAAGTTTAATTACATTTGTTTCCCTTAATACTCTTATATATTAATATTTTATTTCGTCATCCGTTTTTTGCTTATAAAACATGTTCATCGAGCAATTGCGTGGGCACAATCTCAGAATAACAGTGCCACAGTTAGAGCAACAATTGAAAGTTCATTATGTATCATGGTTTAAAGAATTTGTGTGTTTTCTAAATGTTGCTATGTATTCTTTGTACATTTCTTCATTTCTTATATCACTTATTAATTTTATGTTTCGTTCATAGGGCCAAAACTAGTTGCCTCGTGGTAGCCATCTGTATTATTTGTCTCAGTGACCACTGAACACAGTCAAGATCTACAATGTTTGTCTCATTAATGGTTACAAATTCCATAAAGACTCTTATGGGAAATAAAAAAAATCAATAGTGAACAGTAGGGTCTGCATTAGAGGGTCCAATCACAGTTATGACGAGAATGACTTCTATGGCATTTTGAAAGAAGTTTTAGAGGTGGAATATATACATTACCAATATAAAGAGTCGTCTTGTTCAACTGTTTCTAGTATAATCCGTCTCCGGCTCCACGTGGTGATACAATTGTTCATCCGAAGTATAAAATAGTCAAAGTGAATATTCAAAAGGAGTATCTGAAATGTAAATCTTCGTCTTGGCCAAACAAGCAACTCAAGTTTACTTTGTGCCATTTCTGAGCAACGAAAATATAAGGTTAATTGGCGAGCAGTATTTAAAGTTTGAGCAAAGAAATTCGATGCCAGTTACGGCACAACAAAAGAGGCCACAGAAGACACAGGTTTTCAAGAAGATGAAGTTGAAATTTCGCGAAATTTCTGATGATTTGCAACTCGGAGATCGACCATGTCGTGACCCCAAAGGCGCAGAATTATGAGAGAAGTGGTGGAGACTATATCAACAACATGAAGGATAAGATGAAGAAGCCCCTCTATTTCACAGACGAGGATTGGAAGATTTATACCGATAATTTGAAGAAGCTTGATGTCGTCAAGGCCTCCACGAGGTACTCTAAAAATCAAAAATAGGGACAAGAGAAGACGCTTGCCATACACAGTGGCAGATCAGTTTCCTTCGCTGAGACTGCTGAAAAATTGGTAAGTTTTGATTTTTTAATTTATATACTTTTACTTATTTTTTATTTTATTCTTAATTGTTTATTTTATTGTTCTTTTTTTAGGTAAAAGATAATTCCGAGAACCGTCCTCTTTTTTGGCAAGTCTTCGAAAAGACTCACAAGTTCACCGAAAAGAAGGATTCACAGGGAATGATGTGTTTGCCGCGCACGACGGATATACAAGTAAATACAAATAATTAATTTAAATTCTTTACTAATTATTTTTTACTATTTCTAATTAAAATTATCTAATGTTTTTTTTTCCGAAGGAACGAGTAATGACAAGAGTAGAGGAATGACGCGTTGAGGGAGAAGAGAACCCTGACACTGATTCTATTTTTCTAGAGGTTGTTGGGCCTCCGATGAAGAAAAAACAAATTCCCGAAGCTGGACAAGGTGACGAGCCTCTACTTCCCCTCTGTTGCAAGCTCTTCTAGTTCTGCAAGCCGGTCCAACGAAGTTGATCCTAGCCATGTCGAGGAGCTTGTCTACCATCAAGTAAAGGAAATTCGGCGACAATTCACGTCTCTGAACCTGACCATCATGCAGAAAATGGAAGAAATGGAGGTCCGTTACCACGATGAGAGGGAAGAGCATAAGGCCTGCTACTGGGAGAAGACGGAAGCGCAGCAGGCATGCCATCAGGAAGAGAATGCAAGGCACGATAAGCAAGCTCGGACGTTGTTTGTCCAAGTCGCTCAAATGTACGAGCTAATGCAGTAGAGTAGCCAAAGAGACCTGGCACGTTTTCAAAAGCAAAAAATAACTCTATCGACAAAATTAGAAAGAAATAGATTAGTATGTTTTGGATGTAACTAAATTTTATTTTATTAAATATAAATTTTTCCTTTTATTTCAAATATTAATTTAATTATTAATTTTACATAGATTACTTAATTAGTTGTATTTTATTTTATTTAATGAATATTAATTTAATTAATTAATAATTTTAAGTATCAAAATAGAACTAAAAAAGTATAAACAAAACGAAAACGAAATACGTGGTATTTAATGTATATATATTATACCGAGCACTCACTATGCTCAATATACTCAAATTTGTTGAAATTTCCAAGCACAGCTAGTGCTCGACAATGTTCATCTTTACTGACAAGAAACTTGTGCGTGGTATTTGGCCGATTGAAGGTTACTGAGCACAGATAATGCTCGGTATATTTTCATGTCGCCAAGTACCATCTGTGCTCGCAACCTGGCCTATGGTTGGTCGTTTGTGTGTGATCGTAACATTACCGACCACGAGTAGGTGCTCGGAAAATAGTGACATGTACCGAGCAAGGGAGCTCGAAAATTTTGTGATGAACGTAGTACCGAGCACTTTTGGTACTTGGAATGTCCTCGGTAGTCGTGCTTTACCGACTACTTTTCACTCGTTAGCAAACAAATGTATACTCGCCAAACAACGTTTTTTTATGTGTTTTTAGTTTTCATTACCACGGCCTCCATCCCATAGCTCACTTTGGATTCTCATATAGTATTCATATGAAATTCATTTGTTTATCTATGGGAAAATTACAGTTTAGTATCCAAATAATTGACCTTGAAAATAAATATTATTACCATCAATTATAATACATAAATATCTAAGCTAGTAAAGAACTAACAAATATGTCCTATAATTCCAATCCGATTTTGAAAAACTTACGTGACTCGTTGGACATTGATGTGAATTTTACATCAAAGTAATAAAAATTATCTGGATGTAATACGACATTGTTTCTTGCTAAAGTATATTTTCCAATACATAGTGTTTGAACTGCGGGACATATCTATTATTATTTCTTTGATGGTTAACGCATTTCATTATAATTGTTAATTGTGCGCAAATTGTTCAATATGCTCAAACCCTGAAAAGATAGTATGTTGGAACAATACCGAAGTCAGTTTGATTAAATCTCAAACCCTGAAAAGATAGTAAACGTCTGTCTTATATATATGAATTGTTTGTTTTAGTTATGATATATTTCTCAATATGAAATTAGCTGTCGTTATTTAACCATAGAATATATTTAAAATAATATTATGATTTTCTTTTGAAAACAATTAGTAAGTTTTGGAAAATGGTTAAAAACATTCTTGATGTTTATAACAAGGTTTAACTAGACCTTTCATGTATTTAGATACAATTCACTTACTAATATTTGTAGTTCTTGACATCTATGTCCCTCTTTATTAGTATTACCACTCCAAATTGAATTTATCTCAAATTATCTTCTAATTATTTAATTTTTTATTAAAACAATAAAAGTTAGCTTATTATTTTTTCATCAAATTATATTATTATAAAAAATTCATATAATTTTATTATTATAACACACTTATATACAAAATATGAGAACTTTTTAATCATATTTTTTGTAAATTATAGATTTGCTGCAAAATCTTAGATATTGACAACTAATAATTTTGCATGAAATAATTGTGTTCCACGATATGACCTCTGTGCTATTGGTCTTCATCATATTCTTCACTTTGTTTTTTTTTTTCAATTTCGAGTTTTAATAATCAATAGTCGACGATGACACATTCACTCAGGTTGGGTGATAGGCAAAGGGCTAGTGAATGATTTACACTACAAAAAATATGCGTTTTACCTGTGAATTTAACTGGCGAAAATGCGCCATTAGCTAATTACCGGTGGACTGTCCGCTAGAAAATATACCGACGGTTTATTGGCCGATTTTCGACAGATTTTGGCGCTACATGTACGCGCCAACAACATCATCTCTTTTACTGGCAGATATCTATTACCAACGACCACCATCTGCCGACAACGTTAATTTACGTGCGGACACGAATCTCCTGGTAATACTGGCGAACAAATATTTGCCAGTACATTTATTTTCGAAAATTAAATAATTAAATAATTTAACTTTACTTGCGGATGTTATCCGCTGGTAAAGTTAATTTTGGAAATTATATGAATACAAATAAATTATATGAAAGTTAATGTTTGTTAAATTTTCTCTAAATCTTATGTTGGAAAAATAAATTTAGTGAGAGATGTGGTCCGCCTGTAATATTTACCCGCTGACTAAGTTTGTTGGTAATTTTTTTCCAACAAACACTTTAATAGAAGAGAAACAGAAATATTTCGAAGCATAATTAGAAAAATAGAAAATAAATAGAAAAATAAGAAAGAAAATAATAAAATGAAAAAACTTCATCAAAATTATTAAAACAAAAGGACAATGAACAGAATAAAAAAGGAAAATTGAAAGGAAAATAAAAGAAAATACAAGAGTAAAAAATCAACTTTAAATAGTGCAATGTAATATCCAATGTAATACCAAAGAAAAATTATATGAAAATTTTCGTTAAAGAGTTATAGAGAAGTTTAAATAATTAGAAGAAAAAAGATTAATAATTTTGAAATCAGATAAATAGTAAATAATCTAAAATATATTTAATTTGAAGTGGTACTAATAAAGAGAGGCATGAGTTTTAAGGATTTAACTGTACCTAAAATAAATTAGAGATTTAGTTGACTTTGGTGTAAACATCAATTGTAATTTTGATTTTTTCCCCATTGTTATTTGAGAATGAAAAATCATTTTCAACCCTTGTATGCAAATATCTATCGTGAATGCATTACCTTGTTAGATGAATACATTATCCGAATGCAAATTTCACAAGGGACGGAAATATCATTTTTTCGTGCAACTAATTTCATAACATACATAAAGACTTTATATGTTCAGTGTTATGTTCTTATAGTTGACACCAAAAACCAAATCCTATATATATTATTCTGAAATCATTAAAGATAAAGTTAGAATCACACCCTACCCTTAATGGGCCAAAAGTCCAGTAAGAAGGCCCAAGCCCATCCGAAAGAGTCGGCATGGCCTGTGGCCAAGCGACCCGATTTACCACCACAAGTCAAGATTACACTGATAAAGGATCATACGAGTTTCAAGGATCCTCTAAAAGAGTAAATTCCTACAGACGAGTCCGATTGATACGGACAAGCCCATCCATTGTTATTGGGGTGAAGCCCAACAATGTAATAGCCATGGGCCCCAGACCTAACAACTAGAAGAAACTCAGAGTCCAAGATAAGAGTACTATTATAGGGATCACGCGTGTAAGATCCTGCTACACGACAACCTCCTTTGAAGAAGAACCACTGTCAGAGCATGAGAGCCTTAAAGAATTTAAGAAGATTCTAGTTTATAGTATCTAAAGGATCCATGAAACTTGCAAGATCCTCCAAAAATCTAGTGGGTCACGGGTTATCTTTTTTATCTACCTGCAGGTGAACATGGTCACCCACTAACTGTAGAGCACAACTAACAGAAAAGATGGTAGCTTAAAGTTTACACATATTCTAAAAAGTCGATACGCGTGACTCGGCATCAAAGGGCCATGAAGCTGTTCTCCCCGAGCAAGGTAATTACTCTTCTTTCCCCGCTTGCATGGCTCTATAGATTATTTCTCATTCTTTATTTGATGAGGTACATTTTTCTACGTTTTGACGTTCTTACGTTATACGCTTTACGCCTTTTGATAATATTTATGGTTTACACACTCCACACGCGTGCTCTGTGTTTTCCATGCTAGCTCCGAAAGAATACAAATTGCTACTAACTTAGGCATCCAAGTGACCTCCCCGGATGACATCCAACTCTCCTCAGGGCCTGTTTCGTAGTCTCCGACCCGAAGAAGTCCCAATGTGAAAGAGTAGAAGCATTGTTCCATTTTTTGTGAAGGAACAAGACGCTAACAAACCGCCCAGCTCGGCGAAGAAGCTGCAGCCTTACCTAGTTCCTAACTGAGGAACCAACACCCAATCCAATTTCCGGAGAAGGAACTGGTGTCTTGCTCGCTGGACTCCTGTCAAGCTCCCAACGAAGGAGCCACAATCCTGTTTCCACAGGATTTATGATCAGAGGGATTCCTTAGCTTATTTTAGCCCACCATATAAGAAAAGCCGATAAAATACATAAATATTCATCTAAAAAAAATACGTTAGTAATACATTGATCGATCTTATTTTCTCGGGTTTGTTTGATTCGGATATGGGCTAGGAATTTAGAAGCGTGCACACAAGGATTTTT
>JAYDZE010478337.1:0-15920 GCA_034509125.1 Monilaria moniliformis
ATATAATCGGCTGATTTTGAAACTTGCGGGATTGACCAGAATTTGACCAAACTTAGTGGTTTTTCCGGCAATTTGCCCTATAATCAATATATAAAACATGTCCAAAATCAAAATTGAGCCAAAATTAAGGGATTTTTGTACAATTACCCAAAAAAATTCAAATGTATAGTCAAACCAAAACCCTAGTAAAATGTAAAACCATTAAAAAAAACTTTTTATTCTTTTTCTTTAGAGTGGTCCATCTCCATTGAAGAAGAGACTGGAGAATGAGTTATAATGATTACTTGGGGCTCAGAAAATTCTGTGGCTGAAAGTTACTGTTCACCCAATAAGTGTCAACTGCATTGATCTATCATTTTCAGAATAAATTATTTTCATCCAAAATTCCATCAATTGGGCATTTATTATTCTCTCACCAATATATCTCAAGCACCATTTTTGGAACCATTCAATTTTTCACTAATTTGATGTCTTTTTTCTTCTTTTTTTGGCTGCCAAAATTATTAAAGTCCCCTCCCACTTTTTCACTAATCAATCCAACCTTCACTTTTCTTTGGCATTTACTATGTCAGAAATGTGATTTATTTGGGCAAAATTTCAATTTATGGTGTTGTGTTTTGCTACACACATTTAATACGTTTAGATTTGGTTTTAGGGATGAGCGACTGCGGTTGCGGTTCGAGTGCTAATAATAATTGATATGGTTGGGTTCGTTTTTGTCGGGACGACGAACAATATTTGGTGATATAGATGTGGAGATTCGAACCTGAGATTTTTAACTTTAAGTAATTCAAACTTGTGTAACGAGATGGAATTTGTTACGTGTGAAGTTTTTAACTTTTTTGGGAACCATCTTTCTCAAATGACTTTTTAACAATTGCAATTTATGAATGGACAAAGGCTCGATTAAAATTTTAACATAACATCTTCTTGAATTTGCTTCAAACGTTACTAATATCTCACAATCTTTCAAAAAAAATAAAGATCATTGTAATGCTCCAATTATTTTTTGCAGCGAGTGGCGTCCAACGTGTCAGATATAAAGTTCACAAGATTATCATGTACGTTCTAATGCATAAAACCTATTCATAGTCACTTGTTACTCCTTTATATTTCAACAAGATATCCATAGTCATTTTTTGGGTATGGTATGAGTGAATCATACTTTTAGAGAGGACCACACACTCCATTAATAGGCTAATCCAAAGCTTGGGAGGATGTTTGTTGAAATTACCAATTGAACTCATTGGTTAGTCACAAGAAATTATAGCTATATGGGGCAATATTTTGGATTGAAATGAGTTTGTTACCACTATGTTGAAACCTAACAAAAGGAACAAAAAGACAAGTCATGATACACACAATCTTGTTTCTTACTATCACTTGTCCTTATAGCATAGACATTGCAATAAAAAATTTGATGCTCTTGCCCTCTCAATATGCAGAAATGAGTAAAATGTCACAATCCATACCAAAAAAATGAAGAAATCATTGAGAGGGGTAAGCATGATAGGCAAATGTTGTGCTTTCATATTTACTAAATTGAGGTTTCACAGCTCCTGAAATATCCTTGCTTTTAGGTTGTGATGTTGTTGGTCATTGGATTGACAGTCACAGTCTCCTACTAGATAGATATTGGAAGGTGGAGGTTTTGTTAACCTCTCTCTCTCTCTCCCTCTCCCTCTCTCTCTCATGGGCATTCTTAAATTTGGTTTTGTGTAGTTGGAAAATTATTTCTTATAATTCTACCTCTCATAAAAGATACTAATAATAATGTGTATAGTAATGATTTTATCGATATCATCAAATGAGATTGAGATAATAAGTGGGCTATATTTGAGAGAGACGGAAAATAAATATTTTATATTAATTTTATTGGAATTTAATGTTTATTTTTGTATCCCATCGTATCCTACTATTTATTTTTAAAATTTTAATAATATTATTATAACAGTAAAAAGTATTATCTAATTAACATTTAGTACTATAACTAAAGCTTAATTTATATTTCTGAATAGTCAATCCTAATAACTAAAAATATAATTAAATTCAAAAAACAACTATGAGCCCTAATATGGGATTAAGGAACTATATTAATAATTATAAAATTAAATTAAATCACAACAAACTGAGATTGAATAAATTGAAAAAGATAATAATTTCCAATTGATTTATATTTTAAAAAAATACAATTAAACCAACGATGAGTATCAAAAGTATTTTGTCTTGTCTCTAATAAAATTCAAGGGGATCTATTGTATTTGTATCATTCGGCACCTCATGAAAAAAATATTTTATTTAAAAAATATGATTCCTTAGAACTCCATTTTTTTTATTTAATATTGAGATGTCGCAATGTAACGATTATATTTGAATATTCTTGGAAGATTGGATTTGTCAAGCTTGAGCGGCATCGTTTTGACATATCAAAAATTACAAAAAATGGTGCAAATTGTGGTCTTGCCGGATCGTAAGTATCAAAATTTAGACTCTGGAACAAATATTTTTTTGACTCATTTGATTAAATATTATAGAATATAGACATTTGTTAGGACAAAAAAATCAATAAAGCTGAGCGGCCACATTGTGGCCACCCACACAAAAGTAAAATAATTAATGTATTCGAAAAAATAATGATACATTAATATTCATTTTACATAATAGTCATTTTCCAACCAATTTAGAGAGAGATTATAAATTTAATTTCATTAGTTGAACAAATTTTAATTGAATCGATCTGATTTCTTCAAAAAAACCCGCATATAGGCAGGCATAATATAGTTGTTTAGCATCACTCCAAAAAAATCCATATGAAAGGTTGCTTTCGCATTAAACGCAAGAAGGTTCATGACAAATTATTATTAGCATTCACGTTCCATTCCATTTGTAGCCTTCATGCCCCTACCTAATAAGGATAACAATTGTAGCATTATTTAAATGAGATAATTAAATGCAATAAAAGAATGACATCAAATAAATGAATGCAGACGGCAAGAACTTAATTCGTTACTAATAAATACAACACACACACACTCTCTCTCTCACACACATATATATAAACATTTTGCATTCTCTATATACTAATTTGAGATATTTGAAATTATATAATTTTCTCATGTAAATGTTTGTAAGTTTTTTTAAGATTGTAGCTTTCAAACTCCAAGATTTGTTTTAGAAAACTAAAATAATCTTATTTCTTTTTTAAGATATAGATATGAAAAGACACCTATAGTCATTTTAATTATAAAATTATTATAAACGTTGGTTAGCAACTGCTTCTAGGATTATGGTGGGATGTATGCCTTTATGTTCACTGGTAAAGTAGCATCTCCAAGCGGATGGGTAATCCTTCTATTTCCAGTGCAGATAGTCGATGCTGCCGAGCATTACTGGGAAAGTCGTGAAGCCTCTCGTGCATATTCATCAGTGCTTGGGCGTCCTGCACCGTCGGCCTTCTCAGATACGTATCGCGGAATGTCTCGATGATCCCACGACAAAATGATTTGACGCACTCCCGGCCTGTAAATTCTGAGACATGCAGATACTCATCGAACAAGTCCGATGGGGTAACGTACGCCAGTTGGCGAATCGCTGCCGTGCACTTCTGTAGTGTCGTCAGACTGTCGCGTCTTGTACTGTCAGGCGCTGCTGGGAATACTCATCGTGTCCTGTCAACGTGTTTGCAATGCGCAGGAACAACGATACGCTCATGCGAAATCGGCTACGAAACACAGGTAGACCCCATCGTGGCTCGTCAGAGAAATAATCTGCAACAAGGCGTTGAGCGGCAATTTCGTGCTCCCGGTTCACGTATGTTCTCGAAGCTCGCGACTTCGAAGCTCCAGTCCGCGCAGCTCTCCTCCTCTGATGCGACTTCAACGCCATATCAATCATCATATCCATTTGCTCGGAATCAGAACTAGAATCGTCAGAATATGAGTCCATAACAACATAAAGAATATAATATTGAAGTGAGGGAAATTTTGTGTGAGTGAATTATGATGAAGTGCCCCATTTTATAGGTGAATTTCGCCCCACACCCGTGACTCCCCCACTCAAAGACAAACCACTAACTCTTCCACTCAACATAAAATCTGCAAAAGAAAAAATTGAATTTCGCTCATTTGCGAGGGGGTTTTCGCCACCGTTAGCGCCTCCGCGTCGAGGCTATCTCCGCCCAGCATTCAACCGCCAACCTCGCATTTTGCCCGGCTAAAGCGCGACGATTTTTCCATTAATCCAGCCTCACTTTAGCCGCCCCATTTTTTCACGTTTTTTTGGCGGCGTCAATGGTGCCCTAATACAATAACATGTTATGAAAACATATACTTTCATTAATGAGAGAGAGAGAGAGAGGGAGCGGGGCAGAAGGGGATGGCCATCAAAAAGGCAATATGAGTCAACCACCACCAAACTAGTCAAAAACCAAACACAAATTCACATGCATGCCTTTTTTTATCACTTATCTTAATATTTTTATTGGAAAACAAATTAAATTTATGATTAGCATCCATCATAATTACAATTTGACTCAAGAATATCATGAATTATTTTGTAAAATTACTTAAGATCTAAGATACCCAACAACCATTACAAGTGTATGTCTATTTCTCATTTGATTTATAATCTTCCATTGAGGAAGCTAGCCCAAACTTTTGTAATGGAAAATATATTATAATGTGATATTATAATTCTTTTAGGTTATCTCAAAATTCGAGACAGTTCAAACCAGAAACAAAAAATTAATTAAATAAACAACCAAATATATAATATACTTAAAAAAACAATTAAATACATGAACTTATCCCATAAAATGATTTTTGTTATACTAACAAAATAACCTAGATTTGAAATTATCAAATTATTTTACATATATGTAAAGTTTGACTGTCTTAGGAAAGTGTGATATTAAAAAAATGGTTGGCCATGGGTTGCCATTTCCCACACCCTTAATTCCCTCACAAACCCTAAATTTTATAAACACTAGAAACAAGTGAATCATTAATTAACTCCAACATTGTTCACATTTAGGTCATTTTACTCTTACCTACACCTAGAAGTTATAGTCTCTTTATATTCTTGTTTTTGTTTCTTCTCCCCAACTCCCTAAATTAATTAATTAAAATCATCCAAGCTGCAAAATATGCCAACCCAACATGCCATTCAATTTAATTATATAATTAAAACTTACCGCATTATATATACATTATACATCGAGTTTCGAAAATTACTGTGTTACTGATCTATATAACTCTATATATCGTGCATCATTCTTAAAAGTAACTTCAGTTTTACTCCCTCGTCGAATAACCATTATATTTGAAAATAAAACGTATCTCCTATTAAAAAAAAAACAACAATCAGCTTCCTATTTTACTCTTATCTTCAATGCAAATTATTTAGTTATTCGATTATCTATGTAATTAATAGACATATTTAATAATTTTGTAAAAAGATCATATCAATCTTTCTGTTTTTACTTATCCAATAACTAATGGTAAAAAAACAAAGTTACTCGCTTGTTGATTTTTTTTTTCTTTTTTTCTTCTTTTCTTTTCTTTTCTTTACTAAATTAGTTGGACCTTCTGAAATAACGAGTTCACAGAATTATGAGTTTTACCAGGAAGTCATTTTGGACGAGGTTTCAGCTCTTCCTTTTTTTTTTTTTACTGCGGTCGGCCGGGCAGGCCATGGGTCCGCCACGTGTCCATTACTTCTCTTTCCCCTTCTTTCTGGGCCCGGTCAGCCCCCTTTGGGCAGCCCACTGGCTGCCCATAAAAAGCCCACTCTCTCCCCCCTTACTTTTTCCTTCACATTCCTCCCATCATTGCCACTCTCTCCCTCCCTCTCTCTCTCCTCACTGTGTGTTGTGTGTGCACTTTTTTTCCATGGGAGAGAGGGAAAAGACTGCAGAGCAGAAAGCAAGCCTGGAGCTCGCTCACATACCAGGTAATGTAACCAAACTCAGACACACACGCGCGCGCACACACAAAATTTGACTAAATTTTTATTTAATTTATTTTTGCATGACCCTTTTCTTGTAACGTTCATATCTACATACCCTTTTTTCTTGATTTCATTATCATCACTTATATCATATGATATTTATTAATTTCATACTTATTATATTATATATATATACATACAGGCTTTGATCATGACCAAGAAGACGAGGGAAGCCTGCCCCCGCTACTCGCGAGTTCGGCCTAATTGGGTGCTATCCTACCTGAGCTTTTTTGTTTCATCGTCACAGTTTCTCATTTTTTGACTTGTTGCCTTTTATTTTTATCCCTTTACGCGTCTTCTTGACCTTGTAAGACCTTTTCTTGACCTTGTAAGACCCCGCCTGTTACGGGGTCTTACTAATTCCCGTTTCTTTTCGAATGCCACTTGTACCCGCCTCCTTTCCTCGTTCCCGCCCGACTCATCTTCTCCTTCCTTGTCTATCCCTCCTGAGCTGTCCGCACATTATTAGAGTTAATTAGCTACCAACTTAGAATAAAATTAACTCGGATTTTCTTGTAATTAATGTAGTTCGATATAATATATATTCTCATTTAGTATAGATGGCACAGTGTATATTCTCGTGGTAGGACCATGAAATTGAATTATGTTACGAAGGGGCAGAATATCCAAATATAGACATGCTGTGGAATTAAGGCCCTCAAATTTTGGTTGTTACATATATATATATATATAGTATATTGTTGGGCACAAAAAGTAGTATGAAAGAATAAATATTCTCTCACTGAGAAATCTGTTTCAATCAATTTGCCTCTCGTGACTGCTTTCATGTACAATCACTAATTAAACAATTATGACTGGATTTTTATTTTTATTTTTATTTTTATTTTTTTAATTATTTTTTTACTCAAATAATGAATATATAGTGGGGTTCGAATTCTCTGTTACATTCTATCTGATTATATCGTATGGACTTACACTTATCATTGAGTATGAATTGAAAGAAGTGGGCTGCACATGCATTTGTTGTTTTCCTTGCCATTAAAAATATAAAATCCAAAACTGCAACTATAAAATTTATGGAATAAATAAAAAAGTGCAAAAGACAAAGCTTTTTGGAGACGAATTCCAGAAAAACAGGGTCAAAAAAATTTATGTAGTGTTATTATTTTTATTTTCCCTTTATGATGATTAAAAAAAAGAAAAATAAAAAATGAAAAATAAAATAAAAAATAAAAATAAAAAATAAAAAAGGTTTTTTTTTTTTTTTTTTGGTTCTTCTGAAGACTGACAAGAAATGTCAGAAAATAGGGCCCCTTATTCTTATCTCAGTTTCAACATTTTCTGAGCATTTTCTGCAAATACAGCTTAGCTTTGATATTTGGATCCTCTTGAGATGATGGCTTTTGTAAGTATAGAGATTGGCCCAACACTGTTTATAATTTTTTTGTTGGGTTTACAATTTCAACCTTGGGTTTTACCAAGATTAAGCGACAATAATTATGTAAAAAAAGATTTAGTCAAAAAAAATTTCCAAAAGTTGAGCTATCAGAGGTAGACAACTTTTTTGCATGTTCAATTCATTGCCCTAAATCTATGGCTATGAGGGAGTATCGTGCAAGAAGATCTTCTCCATAATTTACTCAAGAAAATTTCGACAAATTAGTCAAAGCAATAATGGGCACTAGAAGTAAATTTTGAAATAGCAATCTTGTACAAGGTGAATTAATTTATGTTATATATATATATACACATATATTGTTAATTTTGAGATTTTCTCCTTCGAAAAATCAAGCTATGGTCATTTAGAGCATCAACAACGCGGTGCCTCAACGCAAGGCACTACGTCCGCTCATGGAGGGCCGGTCCCGTTGCAGGAAAAAAAAAATCGGCAGGATTGCATATCAATGTGTGATACATGCCCTTGTTTCACGTCATGCGTGCGTGCGTGCACTGCACGCGCCCGTCTCTGCCAAATGGGCTTTTATCTCGCACACGACATCTATCTGGAATTATCGAGTTTTTCAAGACCATTTTGTGTCCAACTGACCCGAAAGAGCTCATTTTGCCCATAAACATGAGTTCGCGTGAAAGGATGTGAAACGAGCATTCGACATCCTCCAATGAAGGTTCGTGATCGTCAAAGATTCAGAGCATATGTGGTACTAGGACGTGCTCGCCAACATCATAGATGCGTGCATTATATTGCACAACATGATAATTGAGAACGAATGAGACGACCCCACGACCACCTCCAACAAGATTCAGTTGAAAAATCTGAGCGCATTTCAGTCCTCTCGCTTGATTATAACTTTTTTTATCGCTTATGTAATTTTTTAAATTTTAATTTTTTATTTTATTTTAGTGAAATTCGTATTTTTCGATTATTCGCATGTGAATTTAATTATGATATATAAAAATACACAATTGCAAATTATATGAAATAAGAAAGAATTAAGAAAATAAAAGATAACACCCATAAATAGTAATAAGTGATAAAAAAAAATTAGTACTTAGAATTATGGATGTTAAATGATAAAAGAAAAAATAGATATATAGGCAATAAATAATACAAATGATGGAAAATTCTAGTAATTATAGTTGCTAATGCCCTTATTAATCGATATACCAAAAGTTCGTATGTGACCTCATCCAAGACAGCCACACTCGCAATAGTAATTAGATATCGACGAGCCAAGTGGAACCCAACCTTATTATCCTTCAATCCTACAGTCTTTATTAATACAGAAATGAGATCGAAGTCAAAAATTTTGGTGAAAATTATCGAATTCAAAATAAATGTCCGATAGTATGTCGATCAGTTAATTCAATAACAAATGAGAGTTAGCACTCAATTTTGTTGGTGCCCTCCAATCGAATCCAATTCAATCGAATCGAAACAAATTTTACTTAAGTAGAACACGTGCAATAAAAGGTTACTTATATACTACTTTGGTATTCAATGAATATATTCTTGAATTCCCAATCTATCAAATAGAGTAATATGAAATGTAGAACTAACGATTGATCAAGTTATTGAAAATGACCCAATTTCCCAATTAGTAAGTTTTTGTGAAGAGACTTGGACAGAAAAGTGAATGGGTATTTTTGAATACTAAATAACAGAAGAAAGTGTTAAATTGTAATGATTTAGAGTGATGAGGTGACAAGACAATATTGTAAGATGTATGGGCCCATTTGTGGCAGGCTATTATCCCATCTTTTAGTAACATAGTAACATAGTAACATGGACTTTTCATACCAAATCATTCTTTACAAGAACTCTTTTTCAAAAAGCTACATGTTTTTTTGTCAAGGACACCCTCAATAATGCCTTGATAAATAATAAATAAATAAATCACATAGCTAAGATGTTAGTATTATATAGAGATGTACCCGACCCGACCCGATATTATCGTGCTGAAGTTTGATTTGTTTATTATCGAGCTAAGCGTCTTCGAGCCTTTAACGGGCTTTTCAAATTTAAATTTACATTTAAAAATATTAACATTTTTTTCTTAAAAAAATAAATTATTTTATTTGTAATAATATAACACACTCAATTATTTTCTTATAACATATAAAGTTAGTTTGACTCAAGTTTGCTCGAAAGCTAACAAGGTGAATACTACATGTTTAAATTTGGCTCATCTATATAATAGATAGAAAAAAGTAAAACTCATTTTCTTTTATCTCCACAAGAAAATTCTTCTCTGAAAAATCTATAAAATGGGTATTAATAAATAGGGGCCCAAGTGTTTGATTTCATATTGGGCCAATTGACACCTATCTAAAGTTTATTTTCAGACAATTAGTCTTTTGTTTCCAAAGTCTTGAAATTATTACTATATATTTATGCATGTTAATATATAAGATTATCATAGAAATAAAAAATAAATAAAAAATCATCTATAATAAGGAAAATAGTTTACCCCAAAAATTGACATTATAGTACAAATGTATGTCAACATCGACAGTATATTATTGAAGCAATGAGCCAATGATTGTTCGACATGTGACAGTGTGGGCCGCTCAACATCTGGATTTGTCCAAACTATTTGGGGATCTATGTTCTTAATTTTTGGGTCATGTCCAATTTTTTTATCTATTAAAATAGTACCTATTCAAATTGAGAATTAGGTCGGACCATATTTACGCCTAGACACGTCATGCATGTATAAATGAACAATTCTTTATTGCATTAAATAAATAAATAAATTATCCAATATGTACAATCTTATATAAAAAGAAAGGTCCCTCGGAAATAATTGGGAGTTCCTTGATTCATCATTATTATTGGCAAAAAAGATAAAAGGAAATAGGATATGCAATCTCTATAGCCAAAATTAGAAAATATATCTACTCAAGGTTGATATGATTTTGAGATTAAGCACAAAGTTGAGATTAAATAAAAACCTTCATAAAAATTATGAATTTCTTGCATTTTGTGTTTGGTTAGTATGTTTGCCAAACAAGAAGGTCCGTGTTAGTTACTTGGCCCGACCATATATCACTAAGAAGGGTTTTTTTTTTCTTTGAAATTTTTATTAAGAAAGTTGTTATCCTTATGTTAGTGTAACTTGTGAAGGATGTGAGATAACTTATCTCATTAGGGCATGTTATATGAACGTGACTCATATCTTAACATGTTTAGTGCTAACCAACATACCAAACGAGGCCTTAAAGTAGCTACATTAAAACTATAACTAATTCGCGATATTTACTGAGTCTAGAATTAAATGAAGTTGAACTATGAGTTTAATACAATTACTTTATAGATTCAGACGTCTAATGCACAAGCTCGTAGTTTTTACCTGAAAGATAGGTTTTTACTATAATTAAATTCCTTCAAATATATTCACATATGGATATAGAGTATGGAAGTCCTTCTCATTACTATAAATAAAACGTGAAAAGGTAATAAAAGAGACCAACTATGACAGTTTATTCAAATAGCAAAAACGAATATTAAGAATTGTAATAAAATGAATGATGTGACCACGACCTAGAAAATATTCAATTATTAATTACAAAATGTCCTTGCTTGAGCAAAATAATAGAATGAATCGATCGTATAAATAATGGAACAAAGATAGCTAATCTTGGAAAAATACTATTATGTATGATGTAATATTATCTTGTTATATAATAAATATTCTAAAAAAAACAAATATCAAATATACATATATATATATATATATATATATATGTGTGTGTGTGTGTGTGTGCAAAAAAAAAATCCGGTTCAAGATTTCCACTTACGTAATAAATAATGATGAGAAACATTGTACATATAATTGGAAATATCATATGGTAATATTGCAGAGTAGAAGTCTAGAAAACTAGGTCTCTAAATTCAAAAAGTAATGATGCGGGCTGCTTTTTTTTTTTTTTTTTTAAGTCGGCAATTTTTGTAGCAAATTCATGAAGTTTCACTGAAAATTCATCATATTTTACATTCGTAGTTCTTATTTTAAAATGATTTTTTAGCATAACTCTTCCATCTATATGTGTGATGCATATGAATGATGTTTTTCTAGTAAATGAAATAAATTTAATGATTTTGTTTATTTTTTATTTTTCTTTATCAAGAGAAATGACATTAAATATTTATACCCTAATAAAAAAAACAGTTAGCCCAAAAAGTCAACTTTCTCCACGGCATAATTTTTTTTCTAGTTCCCCTTTTAATCCAAACCCCCAACCCCACCCACCTAACCTATTTTATATATATTAAAAAACCATTTTTCAAATTTCACATATATTTTTTATCACCCAAATTCCCATTCATAACATGATATGTCATTTCTTTCTCCTCACATATTATAAATTACATCATAAATTAACTAAAATACTATAAATATAAGATCTTCTTTGACATTTATACCTCCTCTCTCCTCCCCTTCCCTCTATTTATTAAAGAGCAATCCCCATCCAAGAACTCCATCTTCATTCATCACTTCCATCATTTTCTCAAACAACACACACACACACACACATGGGTGTAATATCTCAAAATCCAACCATGAAAATCGAGAAAATACGAGACGACATTGAGCTCCCAATCATAAACCTTTCCAACAAATCACAAGCCATGAAAGAGATGGTGAGAGCTTGTGAAGAATATGGTTTCTTCAAAGTGATCAACCATGGCGTGCCGCAGGGGATAATTTCCCAAGTTGAAGAAGAAGCCCGCGGCTTCTTCGCCAAGCCCGGCACCGAGAAGATGCGGGCCGGGCCCCCCTATGGGTGCAAGAACATAGGGTTGAAGGGCGATGTGGGAGAAGTTGAATATCTCATTCTTCAAACCAACTCCACCCCCTTCACAATTCCTAGTGATGAATCCAATGAATTTAGGTACTTTTCTAATCTCCTCTCTCGATTTTATTTGATTTGTTTGCTCTTTTGGGTTGTGTGTTATACATTCAGAGTTTGTCATTTTAATATATACCACGTGTTAGAATATAATGTACCTATGTGCTTCAATATAAAAAATGTGTAAAATGATATTAGCTGGGACGATGAAATACCAAAATAAAACAATTATTCGAAAACCAAATATGACAAAAAAATCATTTATGAATTATTTTATCTCCCCTTCTTCTAGTTTGTTCACTAATATATAAATTATGTGGTGTAGATCCTTTTAGTGTATACCACGTGTGTGTTGGATGTTGTGCTTGTCGTGTTCTTTTATTTTTACTAAATACTACTTTGTTGTGTTTGATACATAGTGGTCGATAATTTTTTTTTGCAGAAAATGGTTTTAGTTGGGACTAGAGGTAGAGGATATAGATCCATGCATGTATGTAGGGTTGGATTGAAGAAGTGCAGCGTTTTGTACGTCGATTAGTCCTAGTCTAGCATATCTACATTTGAGTTTTCTTACACTATATTTTGCACTATTTAGTATATTATTATTATTATTATTATTAATTATTAATATTATTATTTTATTATTATCGGAAATGAATCAAGAAACTAGTACCATTTACGAATCCTGATATAACATTGGGAGAAAACTGTGCGGTCAGCCTTCGTATCATAATAAATGCGTGTTAAACGTATTACAATTTGATATTATTATTATTATTATTATTATTATTATTATTATTATTATTATTATTATTATTATTATTATTATAATTATTATTATTATACTATGGATTTTATATATATATGTGTGTGTGTATATATATATACGATGTGACTTTATACGATGACTTGAAATCATGAGTAATTATATAAGCTCGAATTGTTGGATTTACGCTTGTAATAAATCATAATTGTTGTTCATTATATTTTTGATTAATTAAAAGAAATTATTTTTGGTTTGTTTAAGGAAGAGGGTTAATCATAGGCAAAACTCTTTCCAACTAGGGCCCTTTTCACGTGGATTAGGATATTTCAACCAGTAATATTGAGTTCTTTTCAACGAGTTTAACTTAATTTATTCTTGCCATTATGAAAATAAGTTCTAATTAGTTTAGAAAGTTATTTAAATATTATTCTTATCGTCAACGAAAAATATATAACATTTGTTATGTTGGATGTCCATATGCAACTTTTATTTATGACATATTCTTACACTCTATTTTATATTTCAACTATACAAAAATATCTTATTTTTACTAAAAATCACATTTTTTCTAAATAATAGGACTATAATTATATTCTTTTATCAATTAAAAAATATATCCATCAACATCTACTAACTATTTTCTTAAAGCTCGTATCCATCAAATATTGCATATTTAGGTTAACGGAGAGAGTAATTGTTTTGACTGACACATTTTGATTTGCATCTAATCACGATAAAGCTCTCGTATTAATTAAAAATGGTATATGGTCTTAAAGTGGCAATTAACTTTGGACTATAATGTCACTTTTGAAATAAAAATATATAGGTTGTTTGTTGATATGATTACAAAATAGCACATAGAAATAGCATCCCATATCTAAATAATTCAATTAAGTTCCGATTATCCACCTCTTTATTCATTTATTGTTCGATTTATCGAAAATCTTTAACCGTTAGATACTCTTTAAAATGAAAACTATGACAATTAGGGTAAGAAACACACTTATTCATTCATGTTCGAATTTCACGTCCAAATATCACATGTTCGAATTTCACTAATATTTCGTATCACAATTTATTTTTTTAAATGTGATTTAAAAATATATAGAAAATGTCTAACCGGATTTTTATAAATGTAATTTATCTACGTACAAGTGTCTCATTGTGAAAATATAGAAAAGAAAAGCTAGTATCAATGAATGGATTGATATGATGATACAGTAGTGTTAATGGCTACTGTTGTTACACGAGCAAAGTAGGTAGGGAAGAAGATAAGAGAAGAAAGATTGACAAAACACAAGGTCTGGTCAAATCAAAGAGATTTTTGATATTAGAGAAACTTCCCATATGTCGGGAAATGCATTTCATTTTTTCATTTATACGAATCTGACTGTTTTTACCATAACAAGTAGCCACTTTTTTAAATGCAATTACCAACCTTCACCAATCTAGTTCCCACTCCCAAAGTCAGAAGAGAGACAAAAACAATATGAGAAAATTGTTTTTTTCTAGCAAGAATTTCATCTTATCTTGTGTAAGAAACTAACTTGCAAACAAAACAAAACCCCCTTTTTTGGTAATTAAAAACCCTAATCACCTTCTTGACAAACAACACATCACAATCAACATAGGAAAATTGGGCTTGAAAATCAAGATTTTCATTTTTTATGATGTCAAATTAGATGTATTCATGCCAACCCTAATGAATGAAACGTGATCATATTTGTGATGAATCTTGTTTACGACTATGCTTTAACTAAATGGCCATTTTACCCTAGTAATCACTAATAATAAACCACAAAATTTGGACAATGACCGCCAGCTCAGCAATAAATGCCTACGTGGCAGCGGTGAGGAAGCTGGCATGTGAAATATTGGATCTCTTGGTAGAAGGGTTGCTCGGATCTGACCCAAACTCGAACCCGTCATCAGTGCTGAGTAGGCTAATCATGGACAGTGAGAGCGACTCAATCCTTAGGTTCAATCACTATCCACCTGCTGACGTCAGCGATGACTCATCACCGTCCTCGAGGATTGGATTTGGCGAGCACACCGACCCTCAGATCATCACCCTTCTCCGATCCAACGGTGTCGAGGGCCTCCAGATATCGGTCGAGGACGGGGTGTGGATCCCGGTCAAGCCCCACTCTGGGTCGGCCTTCTGCGTCAACGTGGGTGATGTGTTGCAGGTGACTCATCCCATGCACTTTAATTTTTAATTTCTAATTCATCATTCTTCTTTATTATCATTCATTAATATATTTTTATACATCTTCCATTTGATAAAAGAAAGAGTTAATTATAGTTTATAGTTCGAACTTTAAACATTTTTTTTTGTAGCCTCAACTTTGACCACCATAAAATTTTAATCCCGCCGTGATTAAATTCTAAAAGTTCAGAACTTACATTAAATCAGTAGAGGTTGAAGCTACAAAACTGAATTACTAAAAGTTTTATAGTATAAACTATGGTCAACCATAAAGGAATATAATGGTGAAGGTTGAAAACTAAATATTACTCTTATATATAGAGAGAGAGAAATAATTTATGGTACATATCGGTGAAATATTATATAATACTTAAATAAGTCCATGAACCCAATATGATTTGACACATGAAATTCATAAACAATCAAATTATTTGATTTGTGGTTGTGTATTCGTTACAGATATTTCGAGTTCATAGACTGCATGTTTATTTATGGATTTATGTTTTATGCATGTATCATTTATTTTATTCTTATTTTTAATTCATCTCTTTCGTGATATATATATATATATATATATATATATATATATATATATTTTAAAATCTAATTAAATCAGAACTCATGTTTAATATATAACAAACACAATATCTCAAGTATATATATATA
>JAYDZE010478448.1:0-15916 GCA_034509125.1 Monilaria moniliformis
AAAAAAAAAAAAAAAAAAAAAAAAAAAAAAAAAAAAAAAAAAAAAAAACTCATTCTTTGGGCATAATGACGAATCAAGTGAGTTTGTATGTAAAACGCACGAGCCTAAATGTCGTATATACCAACAATTTATAAGTGAGAGTGTCTCATTTAAGACTTACCTAGTATAAATTTGCCAAAAAAATATCACTTTATTATATAATCATTAGTAAATTCTCCCAATGGCCCTATCCATCTAGAATTGCAAATATGTTATAGGATCCATAAGTTTCTGGGCCATATTTCAAAGGGCTTAATTTAATGTAGCAGAATATGTGAGACGAGCCCTACTGAGGGCACCCACAACGGGTGCCCAATTGATCCGGACTCCGGGGTTGTGGGTGGGGCGTCGCAGAGAAGATCCATGCCGCGACCCGCGGACCAACCGCGACGACGGTGCAGGACGTGGCTCGTCCCACACGCGCGCGTGCACGACACCTTACCGAAACAACGAAACGGGCGGGCGTTGGCTATACACGCGCGCGTGAGGCGGGTCGGTCAGCACCGCGCCTGTCGTAGATTTTTATATTTTTTTTTCTTTTTTTATTCCTTTTCAACCGTTGCTGTTTTTGTTTTCTTTGGGATCAATTTTCCGCAACTATAAATACCCCTCTTTTCTCATTTCTCATATGTCATCCTTAATTCTTTCAATTTTTATTCAAAATTTACCATATTTCTTCCAAATTCTTCAATTTCTTCACATAATTCTCCTAAAATTTATGGATCCCCATGGATTTGATGATTCATCCGACAACGCATCCTACAATCAATCCGATGAGAATTAATTAGTGGATGAGGAATCCATATGGAAGATGATGGGGGAGCTCGCATAGATGATGCAATGGTGCATAACAAAGAGGGCAGCAGCATCGCCGATGCCTTGTGTACTGAGGACGGCGCCTCGTCTAGGATTATTTCTCTGATGAGCCACGATGGGGTGCCATTATATTTCGCTGATGGTGCCGTATGCGCAAGTCGTAGTTCGTACGCATAACTAACACGTTGGCGGCATGTGATGAGTATTTCTGGCAGTGCCCGGATACAACCAATCACGACAGACTCTCGACTCTGCAGAAATGCATGGCAGTGATACGACAGCTTGCGTACGGTGGCGCTCTGGATTTATTCAAAGAGTACCTACACGTCACCGACACAACGAGGCATGAGTGACTCATACGATTTTGTTGCGGGGTCAGCAAAGCATTCTACGATACCTATTTGAGAAAGTCGACGGTGTAGGACGCCCAACGATTGACCAATATTCATGAGAGGCGTCACAACTTTCTTGGAATGCTAGGCAGTATCAATTGTATGCACTGGGGATGACGCATAAACCAGTGGATACAAGGACTCACACCCGACGATCATCCTCAGAGCAGTTGCTGACAAGAATTTACGGATCTCTTTGGCGTTTCTGACTCCAACAATGACATCAACGTTCTAAACCATTCACAAATCTTCAACGACATATATCACATTCGTGACCAATCGTCGGCTCTACAATATGGGCTACTAAATTACTATCGCGGCGATGACATCTATTCGAAGTGGTTAGTGTTTGTCAAATCGATTACGTGTCCGACTGAGCCAAAGAGAGCATTGTTTGTGAAAGGACGTTGAGCGCGCATTTGGTGTACTCCAATCACGTTGGGCAATCGTGAAATGTCTATCGCGTATGTGGTACCACTCACGCCTCACCGACATCATGTATGCAAGTATTTTTCTAAATAACATGGTAATCGAGGATGAAGAAGACGACACAACTAATTCACCGATGAAAATTCGGAGGCACCCGCAACAACCTATCTCAAGGTGCAACGCCTCAATTATGAGATTTTCAAAGTCTACGCACTTCTATTTCTGATGAGTGATTTTAAGGCCTACTCCAATAGGATCTTACCGAAGAAATTTAGGCACACTCTCAAAGAATGAGTTTTTTTTAAAAAATTTTATTTTAATTGTGTGATTTCTAGAATTTTAATCATCTATTTTAATTTTCGAAATATTGCAATTTAAATAAATATATAAATTGGAGATTAATATAAAATAAGGATGAATTAAAAAAGTAAGTGGTTGGGCCATGAATAGTTAATGTATGGTATGGTTTGTGGATTGATTGCTGTTAGCATTTGTGGTTAGGTATGAAATAATGACATGACACATGAATAGTTAAGGTATGCTAAGATTTGTGGACTGCTGTTGTGGATTGCCTGCGAGCTTTGGTTACAGCCAATGTTTTAAAAACTGAACTAGAGCATCCAGTCCGACTGGTTCGTTCGTGACCCTGCATGTTGTTCGATCATAAAAACTGCTAAACAATTGAATCGACGTGAACTAGAACAACCGGCTGATTTGGCCGAAAACCGCTGGCCAGTTGAACCGATTTTTTGAACTTTTTTAAAACTTTTCTAAAAAATAATTTTAGTTTGTGTTTAATAATTTGATCATTTAACCAATGGTAAGAAATGATATACACTATCCGTTGCACTACAAGCATTTTTGTGACATATTGTGAACTTTGAATATTCTTATATATAAAACATAATTTTTTTTATCTACATTAGCTATTAATTCGTGTTTTGATATTAAGAAGCAATATCTCATAATTTTACTAAACACATGATTATTTTTATCTATTTTTTTGTCAACTTCGCTAGTTGAGATTTTTAATTTTGAGAAATTATGGTGTATATTAAAATTATAAGCATAATTTAATTATTAACTTCAGAAACGCATATGAAGTGCGATGCGTTAACTACAAATAATTACATAAAAAAGTAATAAAGCACAAACTCAAAATTGATAAACAATTCATGTCTGCTAGTAAAATTGTAAATTTCAACGGCTATTTAATTTATGTATCAAATAATTAATTAATTTTAATATATATTTCATTATATTTAATAATTTACCAAATTTTAATTATATTTGATCATTCATTAAATTTATATATATATATATATATTTAATTATATACATATACATTTTTAATATTTTTTATGTAATATACATTTACTTATATTTTATCATTCACTAAGTTTTAATATTTTTTCTATATATATATAATAAATTATATATTAGGCTCGACCAGTGGTCTGATCAATCCGATCGATTGAACCATAAACTTGTAGCTTCGTGGATTCGCTTATTTGTCGATTTTTAAAACATTGATGACAACTTTGTATTTTTCATTTATTTTTAACGAATAGATACAGATTTGTAAGCTTCAACTTATTGGGCCGTTAAGAGGCTTTCATATAATAAGCCTAACGAAAGCCCAAAGCCCGAACCTTTTAGTTTCGGCTTGTTTGTGATATGGAGGCCTTTAAGAGCGTAGAAATTGTTCGATGTTTCGACATAACAATTATCAAAGTGGTTTTTTAATATATGAAATAAAAAATACTACGTTCATTAAATATATAGTAGTATATGTTTTTTTAGAAGAAATATACTATTATATGTTAAAAACTTAATATCACTATTCACCAAGTATGGCATGATACAACACAGTCAGAGAGAGAGAGAGAGAGAGAGAGAGAGAGAGAGAGAGAGAGTCAGATGAATTTACACGTATTCATCACTGGAGTGTGGGCCAAGCGGCCCAAGATTGCGAAAAAGGGCCTCTAAATTATAAAAAGAGAAAAAGAAAATAAACAAAATAAGAAAAATGGAAATATAAAATAAATAGGAAATTATGAAGAACAATAGAATTAGCTCTCTTGCTCTGTAATAACAATCTGCAAAAAGAAGCGCATCGGAATTGGCGTTGGAGCATCTGTAGGAATTCTGGGAGCATGGCCATGCCCACCGACATCAGCACCTTGGAGAAAGGGTAAGTTTCCCATCCAAGAATTTCACTTCATATCTGATTGCGGGTAGGTATCTTGCATTTTTAGTGTGTTGACTTAATTCTATGATGCTGTAGCGAAATTGACTACAGATGTTTTTTTTTTGTTGTTGTTGTTTTTACACTAATGCCAATCCTGTTTCGTCATCCGCTTTATTTTTTTTAAAAAAATTGTCATCTCATTTTCGCTTGTTCGTTTTCCTTCATTTGATGTTCTTGGTCTCTGTAAACTGCTGGTAACTTTTCAAGCTGAAATTTTTATTAGACCATAAACGAAAGGTCATCTGAATTTTATTAGTTCTTATGATTGTGAAATGTTTTGATTATAGGTTTTATATATGGAGAATATGATGTCAAAGATTGTGTTTCTACTAAATTATAGTTATGATTACTATGTGCTTAAAATGTTAGGAAACAAGAAGCAGTACTACTTTTCTTAAAATGTTTATGCTTTGTGTTTCCTAGTTCCTTTCATTGCATTTAGGAAAAGCATGGCTTATCCTTGACTCTTTTGATTGGATTTGTTGTCTTTTGGCACCAATTTTAGGTACTTCGGAGCTTGTAAGAGGCAAGGCATTCCTCCAAATAAGGCGATTGTGGCAGCTTTATTCAAGGTTTTGCATGATTGTGGCAATCTTTTTCCTTTAAAATATTATGTTTTTGTCAAAATTGTTGCCTGCTAGATTGGATATAATTCCATTCCACATTAAAATGAGGTTGTATAAAATGTACAAGTTGTTAGTGTATTTGAGTTTTTACTGCAGGTAAAATGGAACTCCAGATTGGGAAGTAGGTTTTGTTAGGTTCACATGGTAGCTTTTCATATTAACTAATCCCATTTAATTTTTAACTAGGGTGGATATATGTGTTGAATGAAGATATACATGGGGGATATAGCATGAGTTGCTAGCAATTTGTTTTACAATTAGATCTTAGATTGATCTCCTCTGTGCTTGGTGAGAATTGGTATATGGTGTAAAGTAGTAAAGTACACACCCGTAAACAGTTGATGTGATTAGTATTAGAAGATAACCTGAAGCTTTAAAGTTAGAACACTAAGGCACAAATTAGTATGAAGAGCAACAGTCTGTATGACCATTTGATTCGTTAAAGTTAAACATCTGTTCAGCTATAGGAAAACAAAACAAAAATGTTCAGGATAGTAAAGGCAAGGACAGCAATGAATGATTAATATTATACAGGCACTAGTTTTTCTCGATAATATGTTATAATGACCAATTTTAAGATATGTGTGTGTACCACCAAATGCAAAATTATTGCCATAGAATTTAAGGCAGAAGATTGATATTATATTCTCTATTTTCCTAAAACTCTGTATGACCAACCAAGTTGTGGCAGACTTAGAGTAGAGGGCACTGATAGGATTTTTTTGAGTGTGTAACTAGTTAATGGCTGATTTTTACTATATAGACTCTCAAATAGATAGGTTTCTTATGCTAGGAAAGTTGGTGTTCAGTATACTTTTGTCTTTTGTGGGATCAAACTTAGCTTGATATGTAATTTATGCTATGAAGTCAAGCCACTATATCATATTATATTTGTTTCGAAAATAGTCTTCACATCTTAGCATACATGTAACTGGCGATATTTAATGTTATGAGGTCACAAATTGGTAATTCCAACCTCTTATATGTACTGTTATACTTTTTATGAATTTGTGATGAAGGGTGTAATGCAACTTCCATCAGAAAGGTAACAGGTACTGAAAATGGTGTAGGTTTCCTGAAGAACTTACACATTTGACTTTTTGTGTCATCCTTAATCACCCGTTTACTTGGTAGAACTCAACTATGTGGTTTTGACTAAAACTGGTAGTACTTTCTTGTGGAACTACATTTTCCTTGTATGTTAAATTCCTCCTTTTCAATTTACCTTTTTGCTTGTCCATATGGAACTCTATGTTCAACTGGTGATGTGAGAACGATCACAAAAAACTTATAATAATACTAAAGAATAAAGATAACTTAGTAAGTTAGTTTGCATATTGATAATTAGGTGTGAAAGGAATAATTTAGAAAATATTCCTTATGGTGTGATATTTGGTGGAAATGGCTGGAGTTGAGAGAAACTTTGGTGCATGGTTCACACCAAAATGGTGCTATGCATCGGAGATGCTCTTAGGAAATACTAATATCAATAGTCTGTTAATTGGAATCTGCTTTTTCAATCATCTTTTGCAAATGTCATCTAGTAAATCTGCTTTCTTTAATTATCTCTTATAAATGGGTACTCACTTCACTTGTATACTTTTCAGAATAATATATTTTTCTATTTTAGCTTTCTGGCATAATCTCATATGAGGACTAAATCTAGTCGTTAATGGACTTGAACATTGTCACTGGTAACATAAGTCCATAGTGATCTTTTCTGCGCTGCCCTCTGGCTATCTATATCTCTAATGGAATCCATAATAATTGGATGATCATCATATTTCTCTAATTTCTTTTATACAGGCTAAAATCAAGAAGGCTCGTCATGAGATGTCCACATTTATGATTCTAATGGATGACTTGAAAGATGTTGATTTCTACCCACTTCTTTATATGTTAAAGGAAATTGATGCTTCCGAGATCGATGCAGTTGACATGGTAAATAGATCTTCATGTGGGTTGAGTGTGGAATATGTTTCACCATTGCTGCATGCTGTCAACGAAAAACTTCGAATGGTTGATATCCGTGACATTTCATTTGGGAGGGATTTTTTGTTGTAAGTAGTTTAAATTTTCGTTCCCTGTCAGTTTATTTGGCGCTTCACTTGACTTTGGCTACAGAGTATCATTCAAACGCTGCAGTTGTTCTTTTGTAGTCTTAGCATGAGAACTCTAGATGCCTTTCTTATCATCTTTGTCTACGAGGACAATGTTTAGATTGGCCAACCTCACATTATATGATTTTCCTTTTTGTATGTATCATGCTTGTGAGCAAATTATATATGACTTGTGCTGCTCCCTTAAGCTATCTATCAATGAGTCTTCCCAAAAACTAGGATTCTCCACTGCATAGTTCCTCTAACTTTGTTTTTGTCAGCTTCTAAGGATTTTTCACATTGGCTGAATGTCTCCACTTATTTATATCTTCTGAATTCTATTCCTAACTAACTGCCATGATTAATCTTCTGATTCCTATTTTCTCATCCATTATGTTGAACACAAATCCAACTGCCATTTATTCACTTTACAGATATGAATTCTCTAGAGGCAGCCATATGTGCAATGTTATAGAGCTTGCAACTATTTATAACTGAAGAGTCTATGCTTCCAGAACTTCATTATACTGTGACATCATTATATTATAAATATAGAAGATAAATAACATTGCTATCTGTTTGAGATGCTCTGTCCTTTTCCTATATTAGACTTTTCTCCTTAACTTCATTGTTCTATTCCATTCTGGTTACATACAACATATTTATTGTTCGGTTCTTGAACTCAGCATGAGATCTATTATGCAGAGATCTTTCTCAACGGGGCTTAGCATGCCAGGTCCTGAATCTGAAGTCCTCTCATTTCCGGAAGCTCAGTATGGTTGGGAAATTTGTACACATGCATACACTAAACCTTGATTTCAGTACTTCACTTTCTGGTTTTCGGGAGGATTGTTTTTCCTTTATGCCGAACTTAAGATTACTTTCATTGTGTGAAACAAGAATCACAAACCTGTGGACAACTAGTGCAGCTTTAGCCAAGCTCCCTTCTTTGGATGAACTCCGGTTTCAAAATTGTTCGTATAGTAATGATGCAGGGTGTCCTTCTGCATCATCTGCGAATGAAGGCATCATTTCAGGTCGTACCAACCTTGGTCTTTACATAGAAGTACCTTCTCCCAGTGATGAAGTTCTTCCCAATCTACAGCTAAATATTGATGATGAAGATTTGGATGACTATGACATGGATACCAGAAGCACAAATGACGAATCTTCAGATGACAGTGAAGTGGATTTTTCGGGTCATCATCGGGACTTTGGCTCAATAGAACTCTATCATGACATTCCTCTTTCTTGGAGTGAGCTTGCTGATTTTGAGAATGAGGTATTGGAGATTTTATGTTTTGCATAACCAATGTGAAGAATAGGTTCTTTATTCTTTAGTTCTATTTGTACATTGTTGCTTTATCAGTTTTTTGGGGAGGAAGGGGTCACATATCCTACATCCTATTTTAGGTACCATATCACTATCTTAAATCTTTTCTTTGGGGTTAGGGATCTCCGATCTCTAGTATCAAATTCTTCTGCTTCTTATTTGATGCTCTTCCAAAAAACTATAATTTGAAAAGTTTCCTTTTTTTACACAATAATAGATAAGATATTATTTAGAATGTGGTTCTAATTTAGCCATTGTTGGGCCTCATTTAACAATGGTTCATTTCTTAGGGAGCGAGGGGATATATGAAAAAATATAACGATTCCTCATATATTGTAGCAGATCTCTTTTGGCTCATTGGACACGCATGATGAAGACTCATTTTCTGGCGGCTCATTCAACTCAAGTATCAGGACTTCTGCTGCCACCAAAAAGTACGTCTCTCGTAATCCATCTCCAATATGCTATGAGAAACATTACAGAGAATACATGACAGCTTCATTACCAAACCTTAAAGTTCTTGATAATTTGCCAATTGGGAGGGATGAAAGGGGAAGAGCCAATGATATATTCACACGTTACTTTGAATACCTTCCGTACAACAGACGTAGTAAAGACAATGTGGTTAGCATGTTGCAGAAACGTGAGATCAGAGCAAACCTTCCTTCTACTCCTGCCTCGAGGAAAAATTGCTCTTCATCATCAACAAAATCTCAATATTTCTATTCTAGATCGCTATCTGCTGCCAAAATGGGATCATGGCCTAGCTTACATCCTCTTTCTATTATGGGTGGGTTGTCAAGAGATGAAAGACGAAGCTTTCGACCAAGACAGTTTGAGTATCATCCGACAGACTCAAGTCTTATGGTTTTTGGAACATTAGATGGTGAAGTTGTTGTAATAAACCATGAGAGTGAGAAGATAGTTAGCTACATTCCATCACTTGGAGCTATGAATAGTGTCCTGGGATTATGCTGGCTCAAGAAGTATCCATCTAAGGTATATGTTACTGTTCCACTTTTTAGCATTTTATAGTGAAACCCGAAAAGTCATCTGCATAAGTTGTCCTTTTAAATGACATCTCATAACTTCCAGCTTAAAACATATTCTATAGGAATTTGGTAAAGATTTTGAGTCAGGCATTGAGTGTAACCTCATGAGCTTGCTCCCGTAATCGGTAAATTGTTCCCCAGCAGAGCTTCTAACTTGGCGCAATCTTTGTTCTGAACTTATAACTTTTAAACTCAAACCATACAAAGTCTTCCTGCAGCCAATCATACATTTTGATGATTTAAATGTCTCCATATTTTGTTATCTGTGAGCTATGGTATGCTATTAGAAGTCTTCATTTACGTTACATTTATGCTAATTTCCTTGAGGTGAAAATTTTCACTTTGGTGCAAACCAAATTCATGTTTGTACAAAAATATTTCATTTTATTCACCCTAGTGAATTGTTTCATTTCAGCTCATTGCCGGTTCTGACAACGGTTCACTTAGATTATATGACATACAACATGTGCCAACCACAAGTAGAGGAATGTATCAGAGTCGTGGTAATGTCATCTTTGATGAGTTTGACCAGTTGACATCTGTTCATGTCAACTCAACAGATGAACTATTTCTTGCAAGTGGATACTCAAAAAATGTTGCTTTATATGATATTAGTAGTGGGAAACGTTTGCAAGATTTTGCTGATATGCATCGGGAGCATATTAATGTAGTCAAGTTTTCGAATCATTCTCCATCTCTTTTTGCCACTTCATCTTTTGATCAGAATGTTAAGATGTGGGATATAAGACAAAAGCCAAATCAGCCTTGTTACACTGCTTCAAGCTCCCGAGGAAATGTGATGGTCTGCTTTTCCCCTGATGATCATTATCTTCTCGTTTCAGCAGTTGATAATGAGGTAACTTTTAGTATTTGAATAACATATTATAGAGACAAAGATGTGATGAATACTTCTTGATTGCTACTGGATTAGGTGATAATGAACTCAGAATTACTGTATGATGGAACAAATAGATGGAAACGTTAACTATCATATAGTTTATGCAGCTGAGACAAGATCACTCAAAAAAAATATCTATGTAAAATGAATTGGAGTGAGTTGAGAATCTAAATATAAGAAAAATGCAAATACTTATTTTATAGTGGAAGTGATTTTATTGGAAACACTGCTATTTTTAAAGTGGAAAAGTTAATCTTGTCTATTGTGCCAAGTTTCCCACAAGTTAATCAGAACACTTTTTTTTTTTGGTGCTAATTATGAATAAAAGGTGGGATATCTGTTTACCAGGTTAGACAATTACTGGCTGTTGACGGAAGGCTTCATCTGAATTTTGGTATTGCTTCCACCGGAAGTTCTCAGAATTATACTCGGTCATACTACATGAACGGAAGAGATTATGTAATAAGTGGAAGCTGTGATGAACATGTGGTCCGTGTTTGTTGCGCTAACACAGGGAGGCGACTCAGGGATGTATCTTTGGAGGTTTGTAGCATTGTTGATTTGTTTCCTTATTTCACTAATGAGCATGGTCATTTATGTCATTGGCCTTTAAGGGTTCAATGGCCCATAAACTTTACATGAAACTGGTGATACTTAGAGCTTTGTTATTGAGGATAATTGCGCTTAAATTTTGCAAGTTTTTACCAGGATTAGAAGATTGCTGATTATATAATCTGTGGGCCTTTTGGCTTTGAATTATAACTAAATGCAGAATTAGGGTTGGCAGATAATTATGCTAAATTAAAAGGTGAATATCTACCTTGCCATTATGAGGCATAGCATTTGATTCTCCTACATAATCAAGCGTATATATTTAATTGATACTTCAAAAAACACTGAGTTATTAATCCTCAATGGAAGGTTTAAATTTTGTGGAGTCTTGGTAGAAACTAAATGTATGTCTGGTGCTAAATAGTATTTTTGTTTGATCCATCCAATATGTTGGTTACTCTCACAAGCCATCACTTACTATTCTCATCATTACAATGATAACTAAGATCATATAATCTATAAGCTTATAAAATTTATTTCATTTTATTCTTCAGGGTAAAGGTGCAGGCTCATCAATGTTTGTCCAATCTTTGAGGGGTGATCCTTTCAGGGTAATTTTCCTATTTGCTGTGTTATATCACTTGCTAAATAAAACTGAGGCACTCTATTCTCAGTCTGTAGTTCAATATCAAGTTAAATCTTTTGGATTGTTCTAACTTTGTGATCTTTGGAGTAGAAGTAATTACACTAATACTAGTATTCATTCAGCCTTCATCATTCTGACCTGTTGTAAGATATTTATAAGCATAGCTTCACCAACTTCATGTTAAGTTGTTGCAACTTGCAAGTTGTTGAATCCAAAAGCAATAGGTGAAGCTTCTGTACCTATTAGCAACTTTTTTGTATTTTTGGACAAAAAGGAATGGTAGAAAGGGGAGATTATGTGTGCCTGTTGTTACTCATAGGATGACATTTTTTTTTTTTTGGCAATAGTATGTTTTCTGGTGTGACTGCGAGTAATCTGCATGGTCTGATGGCACTGGCGTAAATAGTGGCAATTTAGCCGATAAGTCCTATCCCCACTGTTCATTTGTTTTCTTGATTACAGGATTTTAGCATGAGCATCTTGGCTGCTTATATACGACCAAGCTCAAATTCAGAAATTGTGAAGGTACCCATCTGCATCCTTCCTGCTCGTTCATCTTTCTCCTTTCCTGGCGACCTATAATTGCTCTAATGTGTAGCCCAGAATATATATCTGACTTTGTTAGCCTACTTGTAGGTTAATCTTCTAGCATCAGGTGACAACGACAAATCGAACTCTTACAAGCAACAATCTCTCTCAGTCACTGGGATGGGAGGTTGATCTGTTATACATTCAGTAGTCCGATTTTTAGTCTTGATCTGTATTGCCTCGATTGATGTTGAGGTTTCATACTTCATATTCTGCATAAGAGATTATACTGTAAATATTTTTTCCGTGAATTTTCACAATGCGATTGGGATATCGCCAGGTAGTTGATGATGCCAAAATATTATCTACTTCTCATGAATTGAAGCACTAAAATCTTTATACGATCGTATTGGTCGATTGTATGAATATTTTTTTTGTAGCTCATGAACCTGTAGCTGTTACCTTTGGTGGGCATTAGATAAACTCATATTCATATATAGTAGCTTGCAAATCACGCGGAACGGATAAATCACACTTGAAAAATTAGGAGTGTAAGATTCAAACATGTGACCTTTAGCCTTAGATGCAGACTAGGCTGTTCCAAAGGAATCGGACCATATTTCTTTATTGTAAAGGGTGTAATTTGGATAAACCAGTCATGTGTGACATACTTTGACCTGAGATGTTTGAGGAATTTGTACATGAGATAACTAGCCAACTAAAAAATATTTGAGGTAGTAAAGTAGATAAAGAAAAATAAGCATTCGTGCACATTCGGACTATAAATTTGATCATAACCCAACATTCGTACTATAAATTTGATAATAACCTTATATAAAGTTACACAATTTTAGAGTTGGATGTCAGTTTGTGGAATTCGGAAAATTGACTTCTCATCTATTTCTTTTTCTTGGCTTCTTCAGTCGCCATACCCATAGTGGCACCGACATAACCGTCAAATATTCTAATTTTTGAGTTCACTTTTTTGTCTTCACTCTTTTATGTGAATATTGAAATATTATACTATATATAAGATTAATGCATTGAATGTTATTAGCTCATGATTTGAATTCAAAATCTTTTACTTGAATAGTAATTACGTTACAACTAGACCAACACACAGTATATTCTACCTTGATAATAATGGTGAGTGATTACTTGTTCAATCCGATATCCAATACAAAAGAATAAAAAATTAAATAAAACTAATGCATAAGGGACGAATTTGGGGAGCTTAATCACCCAACACCAATTTCTTTTTAAAAGTAATATTGATTGATTCATAATTTATAGTACTGCCTTTTTCGAAAATTTTGTTGTTAGCATTTTTAAGATTGAAAATTTCAATTTTAACTTGGCAAACAGAATTTATGCATCTGTCCATGTAGCGACGGGCACACACATGGACAAAGGGAGTGTCGGCTTTCCTCAATAAGTTTCCTGATTAGTCGAAAATTTGGATCACGGCTACTACTTGTATTAGAATTTGTTACTCATTTATTCAAGTATCGCTTGATCACGCAATAATAAAATAGTAGTCTCATAAAAAACCCTACCTCCATCACTCGACTTCACATTACAAATATTGTTTAATTAATAAATTACATATACAAAAGTGATCACACAATTTGTCTTACCATTCAAATTCTCCACTACAAATTATATACATTTACGAAGACCTATATTAATCGAATAATTAGGTGATCCTCAACAATAGTCTACAAACCAAACCATACCATACCATACGTTAATTATTCACGTGTCACGTTAATTTTTCATACCTTACCATAAACACCAACAATAATCAATTCACAAACCATATCACGCGTTAACTATTCATAGTCCAACAACTTACATTTTTAATTCATCCTTATTTTATATAAATCTTCAATTTCATATATATATATATATATATATATATATATATATATATAAATTGCGATATTTCAAAAATTAAAATAAATGATTAAAATTTTAAAAATTACATAATTAACATTAAAAAATTACATAATTGAAATAAAAAGTTACATAATTAAAATAAAAAAAAAACTCATCCATCAAAGGAGAGTGCCCAAATTTCTTCGATGAGATCATGTTGGAGTTGGACGCGAACTCGTTCTTGGCAAATAGAAGCACGTCAACTTTGAAAATCTCATAATTGAGGCATTGCACCTTGAAATGGTAGTCGTGGATGACTGTCAAGCTAGAGGCGCCCACCGGAGTTTCATAGGCGAAATTAGGTCCACTTCCTTGCGTCCGTCTTTACCCTCTTTTCAGTGCATTTTTTTCATTGTTGTTGGTTAAATATATAATATAATTATATTTTAAAAATCATGACAGCATAGTTTTGAAAGAACGAATCGATTAAAAAAGTTATTTATAAAGCATACAAACTGTGTAAAAATGTACAAATACAATGCCCTACAATTTTTTCAGCAGTGAAGGTGTAACTACTAAGCTTGTAGAGGATTGACATGGAAGTACAACAAAATAAGCCACAAATTCCACGCCAATTAAAACAACCCAATTATTTTAGGTCTATTTTCCACTACCTATCATCCCTCGATGAGTCTCTTTTCCAATCAATCATACTTAATTTTGAGGCTTACTAATTTGTATTATACTTTGTATTTTTAAGGATAAGAAGTGATGAATGTGTAATTTCCTTTTAAGGCTAATAACAACAAAATACATCAACTATTGACTAATTCAGATATTGGCCGTGAATTTTAAAAGTGCTGAAAAAATACACGAACTTTATGTGTGTAGCCAATTTACCACGATCAAGTTTTCCGATGAGAAATTATCCCACGTCGCGTGTCCAATGGCAAATTGGATCACGCATGGAGTTGACATGGCATTTCTGCCTTAGTGGACCAATGACGTGGGAAAAAATTAGTTCAAGCATTTCATCACACAGTTTCCAGGCCACAATTTAGATACAATCCGTTCTTTTCCACGAATTTTACTCTTAGTCCTATGTTCGAAGCAAGATGTTGTCTAATTAGACCACGAATTACAAATGTCTGGAAAAGCTCTAATCCACACCGGTGTAATGAAAGTGAAGGGCCTACGACAATGACGGACCGCCCTGAATAATAGACCCGTTTGCCGAGTAGAGTCTCGCGAAATCTTCCCTCTTTGCCTTCAATTACATCTGAAAATGACTTGTAAACTTTATTATGACCGTCCCTCATTGGTTGCCCGCGGATTCCATTATCAAGAAGTGTATCCACAGCCTCTTGTACTAATTTCTCCTGACACATTACTAATTCTCCTGGCGTAGATCTACTTGTTGTTAATAGATCGGTAAGAGTATTGTTCCGATAGATAACTCTTCTATAGAGTTCATTAATATGTCGAGGTATTTCGAATTGTTTGTTGACACGGACAAAGTCAGGGAAAACCTTTTTGCATGAAATCTCCAACTCGCATTAATTTAAGACTAAGAGATTCTCTTCTTCAAGAATTTGTCAATGCTCTTCAAGACTGCTTTCATATTCGTGTGTTCAAATTTAATGGGATACAATCAACGTCGAACTGAAGAATACGAAGATAAGAAAGAAAGAAAAAAGAATAGGCAGGAAGAAGAAGATTCGTTATTTCTAATTAATCATGAAACGGCTTCGTTTGTTCCTCATCTAAGCGATGTGGTTTAGGCAAGTCGGCGAGAAAATGACGTAGACATTCCGGCGCGCCACATAGGATTCAATTTGCGCGAAATTGAATTTTGTGGAAAATTGGCTACACACATAAAATTCGTATATTTTCTCACCACTTTTAAAGTTCGTAGCCAATACCTTAATTGGCCAATAGTTAATGTATTTTTTGACTATAAACCCTTCCTTTTAATATATCACTGCACTGAAAAATATAATAACAAATCAAAACAAAATAAGATTACAATCTCTTACATTTTAGTTAGAATGATGGCAAAAATTTGCTTACACTTAGACACAAGTCCACCTCAATTAGATTCACCATCTCCAATTAAAATTTATTAATCCTCAATTATGACATATTTAAGATTTAATTATGACAAACACTAGGATGATTTGACCCCCCCTCCCCCCAAAAAAAAGGAAAGAAAGAAACAAGATAATATATATATATATATATATATAGGGTCATGTTAGAGTAAGAACAGCCCTATGTTGTAGAACTAAGACCAAATCTGTGCGGTTGATTTTCATCAACCAATGGACGAGATTTTGTTTCGTCGATTAGCATTATACGCTATGCGGACTAGCATTAT
>JAYDZE010478559.1:0-15916 GCA_034509125.1 Monilaria moniliformis
ATTTTTGAATTCTCATGCGATTTCAATTTATTTATATATTTATTACATAAACGGTGAGTATTAACTCTTAATCTTATGATGTTATGAAAATATGTGTGATGTTTTTGTTGTTTACATATTTTAATTCACAATTTCACTTCTAACACTCTAAATTCATGACTAATTCTTTTCTCAAATTTAGGTAACTAGTAAATTAAACCTAAAATTATATCATGTATAATCTCATCATTGTTTGGCTATCCATAACCCTGCAATGACTAGGTTGTGAATTAGACTTATTTTTTTACATTCACATTTAGATTGTGAAATAAAAATATAACATGTAATAAAGGTAAAATAGTAACAGATACTATTTTATTTTATTTTTACGTCTGTGGCTATTTTTTTATGTTTGCTATCTCAATTTGGATAGTTTATTAACTCATGCTATATATATTTTTCTTTGTTAGGTATTATATTCACCAAAAAAATAAAAAATGCACGAAAAACTGAATTACTCACAATGTTTATAAAAAAAAAAATGAGTTTTACTGATTTAGGACTCGAAGATACAAATGAGTTAACTATCATTTTGGCACCTAAATTATTGAAACTCACAATCAAAGACTCAACCTTGTGATTCCGTTCTATTTTTGAAACATTTTGATATAAATATTCAATGAACAATCCTTCAATAGTATCTATTAAATTTAATGGTTTTGCTTTTCTTTTTCTTGAAAACAAGTAGCTAGCTATTATCTGAGTCAAATCTCTCTCTCTCTCTCTCTCTTAATTATTTGAAGTTTGTTGGAGTAAGTGGAGTTGCATCCTTATTCCGTTAAATTGTCAATTGATGACAAAGATGGGTTGGAAAAAACAATTAAATAGTATATGAGTATACTATTCCATTAATTTATTGCATTACCTTTTTTCTTTATCAGATTCGGGAAAATACAACCCACGATATTAGTTTTATAGATTGTAAAAACTGAAAATTTGGTGTATACTTTTATTAGTTATAATACTTAACTTTTGAATTTTATATAACCTAAAATTAGATAAGATATATCATTAGGAGTTAATGGGAGTAGTTTTTCACTTTCAAAACCAAAAGACAATATACTCACAGAAATAGGAACATACTATTATAATAATTATTAATAATAATACTTTCTATATCCACTAAAATAGTTTAGTTAGTAAGAGAGAGGAGAGAAAAAATAGTTGGCGAGAGAAAAAATAGTTGGTAAAGTAAGAGAGAGAGGAGAAAAAATGGTTGGAGAGAGTAAAAGTAATGGGTTATAAGTTATAAATAAATTGATGGTTAGAGATATTGTATTGTGAAAAATCGTTTTTTTTTTCCGTGGCAATCTTATTATCATCTCTTCCGTGTTGTAAATTTAGTTTGAATTTTTGAGGTAAGTGCATGCATTACAAAGAAATAATAGTGTGTGTTCTTGAAAAGTTTCAAGTTTATAAAAAAACTAAAAATGAAAACGTGCGTTTAAATGTAAATCGTTTACATTATCCAAAGTAAGTGGTTAAAATTAGTAATAATACTTTATTACTTTGAGATGATGTTTCTTCAAAAAGAAAAGTGATTTGCAATATTAGGCTAAATAGGAATATCTTTATCCTATTAATGCCACTCGTTCCAAATTTAGAATAAATAATCAAATTTACATACGTAGATCTCTATCCCTTTCCTCACACGATAATTTCAAGCCGAAAATAAGAAGCTAGTTGATCCTGATTAATATACCTTACGCTACAAGCTAATAATAACGACAGAAAATTCCGTCGCAAAAACTAAACTTGCATTCTGTCGTTATTTTATTTAACGACGAAAAATTTGTGTAGTTAAAACTAAGGACGCACATGATGATGGAAGTGGTCGCCGTTGAAGTGTATGGTGATGCAACAACAAATTAATTAACGATGCTTGTCGTTAATTATGGTGTTTATTTGATTTATTTTAAATATTTATGTCGTTGGATCGTCATTGTAAATAATTTTTAAATAAAATAAATAAATACAAACGTAGTAAGTCCGGTGTGAATAATTATATAAATTAACTTTTAATACTTTTTCGTCGTCCACCTGTTGCTACAAATATTTTGATGGAGGCGCACACCAGCTGCCTAAGGACAATAAGATGGATCCCTTAATAATTCAAAGTGGCTCAATTACAAGAGCTAGAGCTAAGAAAATAAATGAGTCCATGATGCTTTTAATTGTTGAAATAAAAGCTCAAGTCCAAGATCAATCTACATTGGGCCAAATGGTGAATATTATTGAAGTTGATAGGCTGACTTATACTTAAAGTGTGAGCTCATTACTTATCACAATTTGGAGGCCCAAATGGAAGAACAAAGGCTGCATTTTCGTTCAAAATGAGCAGCCCAAAATAAAGAGTTATTTTATGTTACATTTTTATGTTTAATTGGTGGCTTTTGAATTCCTTGGAAATCGAGGTGAATGTGGAGTGGAATCAACTCAAGAGTTTAACACTTGAATATCGGAGTACCTTGAGTGCAGACGCCATGAGCAAAATTCTTTTGGGTGCTCCTCAGTTGGAAGAGTTGATTTTGGGCATCTACCAAATTAGTGGAAACTTTAATATCCGATCTCGTAGTTTGAAGATGCTGCAAATAGGCCATGATTGGTCTAAGTGTGAAACAGTAGTAACGCAGGATGGAGTGCTGAGAATTTGGGCTCCTAATCTCTTGACTTTACAAATCTACTCAACTGTTTTCTTTTATGATGCTCGTTGTTTTTTGGATGTCCCGTCTTTGACTAATGCACATCTTTCGTTGGTACACTTTGGAGGTGAAACAGCAAAATTTGAAACGATTAGTCAAGTTTTCCAAAGCCTCTGCCATGTTGAGAAGGTCACACTATGCAAATGGTGCATTAAGGTTCGATTTCTTAGTCATCTGAATCATTATAGTAATATACAAACATTTCCGCCATTTGTCGTTTTTGGAATTGGATGGAAGCTTCTCTTGCCTTCACTTGACATGTGTTTTCCTTTGGTAGCTGGTCTCTTTATGATTTGGACATAATTAATCTCATGTTGCATCTGCAGATTCTTCTAAAGATGAAGAAGAATCATATTGTGGTGCCCTTCTCCAATGCTAAGTTTCTCATACTCCACAATGTAAACTATGACAAAGAGAAGCGTGAACTCGTTGAGATGATGTTTCCTAAGCTGGAGAGCTTATCCAGGCTATAAGGTTTGCAGATTTGTTGCTTTTTTGTTTTTTCCTCATTTGCTTTCCTAGTCATCAAGTCAATGTTTGGGATTTTTGGATTATCCCCATCTGTTTGGGTCTAATACATGTGAGATCAATGAGTTTCCCCTGTCCCTCTGCTTGCCATCTAAACACAATTTAGGTTAACTAGTCTATAGAGAAGGTGCTGATCATATCTTCAAGTGAAATTTGATAACTAATATATTATCCTCATAGCAGGTCTTATTTTGGCAATTTTGACCAAGCTTGTGTTTTTATTTGTTCTTTTATTTAGGATTTTATATATTGCACAATTCTGTTCATTACATGTTCTGATTATATTTCAGTTAATTAATTTGTCGAGATATGGTGCTGATGAACTTCTCAGCAGACGTGTTTCCAGCCATTATTAGTGAAGAAAATCAAACTAAAGATACTTGACCGACTCGAAATGTAATATACATAGTTATCGAGAGAGAGATTAACAGACTCTACTGAATATGCTTTTTTCTTTCTCTCTTTTCTATGTTCCAAGAATCAACATTTTTAAGGCGTTTTAATCTTCCAAAGCATAAAATTTTCACTAATTAATTATTTACACTTGGTCCAGCCAATATTAAGCTAAATATTTTTTGAGAATTCTTTATTTTAAAAATATATTCACCACTGTTTATTTTCTTGGATGGGAGTTTCGACTTGTATCAAGTTTTGGAGGTCATTTAATTTAACATTCCAAAGCATATCTTAACGCTTGCATTTTCGTTTCTTTTTCATTCTTTTTTCTCATTTGCGTGATTTTTTTCACTATCAGCATATCAAATCGTTGCTTAAAACAATCCGAGGAAGTTCCTATCACTCCGTTTAAATTCCACAATTATCGTATGCAGTATGCATTATCCAACAGCGAATTTTTTTATCCCACATATACAACACATTGAGCCAATCTATTTAATTCGTTTCCAATTCATATGGGTAACTGCTGTATGGAAGGAGGGAGCATGCTTTATCTCTTTAATCAACTTATTAATACTCGTTTCCAACTAACATAGGTAACTATATTATGGAAGGAGGGATTATAATTTATCTCTTTAACTTAACATTGCAGAAGGGTTATTCATTTGCGTCTATGATAACCTTCCCCATGCCATGGCTCTCTTTGCCATCTAAAAATAGTTTATATTAGTTGGTTAGTACACGAGAAAGACCCCTCAATATTTGGAGGGATAGAAACTCTATTGGAAAACGCTCACGTGCTTGAAAAAATGGTTCTTCGACTGAGTGGGCATGCAGATATCCAGAGACGTTTGTTTTGGCATTAGCAGTTGTTATGGTAAATGTAGTTATCACTAAAGAATATGGCATTTTGAACAAAGCTTGTGTTCTGATTATAGTTATCAATGTGGTTGTCATTTTAATCATCAATTAGTTAGTCCTTGTTCTTGTGTTTAGTAAACCCTATACGTCCCACAATATTCCCACATTGTATAATTACTATCAGCTGCATAAATGAAAAATCTACCTACAAGAACTTGATCTTAGTCTCATCTCTCAAACGTTATCATATAATGTTTAGTTAGAATCCATCCACGTTCACTTATTTTTCCTAGTATATGAATATATATGCTGAATAATTTTATCAATAAAAATATAAAAGGATCAAAGTTGTTTCGAATCACGTGTGGATGTAATAAATGAATACATCAAATATATGGCTATTATTAACCTTTTGCTAACCAAAGTGGTTAGTTATAGCTATTAATACTTCTCTTTCAAGCAAAAGAATGAGAAATTTTGTTTTTAACTATTCAAATAACTAAATGATTAGTACTTGGTAAGCAGGGTAGATCCCAACCGAGGAATTTGTGATACCTCCACGCCTTAAGCTTTTGAACATTTTCTTTTCCTTTTTCTTTTAAATGCTTAGATAAACTAAAATTAACTACTTAGTTGGAAACTCAACCTACCTACCTAATTACTTAACATAAAACGGGAGAAAATGGTGCAAAAGAACTGAAACTAAACCTAATTTAACCATAATCTTACCTAGAGAAACATAGACATCCTTTTTGTATTTTTAGGACCTTTGGGTTTGGCGTCTTAAAGGCTAAACTTAGAAAACAGAGACATAAACTAAATCCACTGGACACAAACGCATAAAACAGAGACTGGGGAAATTATAATTCGATACAAGTCCAGTGGACCGAAAACGAACAACTCCATGAAAATTCCAATCTCAAACGAACATGAAATCGAAAGAAAAGCTAACTAAAACTAGATCTAAGCTAAACCTTGAAATCTAAACTTGACATTTGTGAAAATAAAAAAGATTTGAGCTGGATTTAAAACATTAAATCTAAAACTTTGAAGCTAGGTTTGGTTTTCGAAGCAAGGAGTTCAAAATCAACCCTAGCAAGAAGACATCCATCGATTGTAGTGGCTAAGCCACCCGCTTGTTGTGAAAATCTTAAATTTAGTCGATTAGTACTTAGTCAATATTAATGTAGGAAATTTGGAGGGTAAATTAACAAGAAACGAACAAACAATAAACTGGAATCTCTGAAAGTCGTGTAGACACTTTCAGATCAAATCAATTTGGTTGGTTCACCCAAATATTTGATCGGATAAAATTCAGAGTGTTTGAAGAAAAGTATGTTATGTTCTGTGTAAGAAATGAACCAAAAATTCTGTTAAAAAGCGACCAAAAATGGGTAAAAACTGTCTCAACTGCCATTCACCTAGCCGGGTGGAACTCTGCCAGAGATACACCCGGCCGGGTGTGACTCTCTGGACAAGTTTTTGCTTTGGACCTGGCCGGGTGGAGTGATGCCAAAGTTTCACCCGGCCGGGTGAGACTCTCTGGACTCCACGCCGTGCGAGACCCGGCCGGGTGGAGTCCTGCCACCGTCTCACTTGACCGGGTTTGCGGCCGGGTTTGCCTCTCGTTGTACCGCTTCCAGGGGCGCTGTCCCCGGACCTCGTCCCTTAGGGGCTTAGCCCCTAAGATCATAACAAATTCATGTAAGCGTGCACTCCGCACCTCAAAACTTATATGAAGTATTATTATGACAATATTGGTTAATTCAGTTAACCCAATTACACTAAAATATCCAACATTTACCCCTCTTCGCAGCTGGAGGTGCCAGCTCACTAACTCTGGGAAAATGACAGCTTTGTCTGTAGCGCGACCAAATTCCAACCTTCAGGTTGGGCAACTTGATACCTTCTTAGGCAATTTGTGAAAAGACTTGATTTCCTGCTTCTTTTTGCCCTTCTTGTGTGCATTTCAAGTCTTCCCCTGCTTTTACACTTCAGTTCCAGATTCTTCCAATAAAATTAAGTCCTACGAATTCTTCACTTTTTTTATGCAGTGATTCAAGCTCCTAATTTATGAGGTTAAAGATCAATCGTCTTATCAATTGTGTCATAGTTCATTGCCTCATTAGAATATAGTCATTTTTATGTTTCTAATATGACATGTTGGAGATTTGGGAGATGGATCAAATGAGTCTCATTCTTATCGTTAGTCTGTGAGCCTCTTTTTTATTATTGCACCAAACGTATAAAATTACTGAATCCACTATATAAAATATTGAACTAAAAAAATGAAATTTACATGAGCTCGAATTGTGGAGATGTGGCGATTTTATTTTGTCTTTTGAGTTTAATAAATTAGAACGAATTAACGGTGCAGTATTATAAAAGAGAGTCACAGACTTAAAAGATAAGAAATGGATTCATAATCATGAACTCATGTAGTCTCGCATATAAATATGTATCGTTAAAAATGGATTTAAATGTCAAGTCATAAATATAATGCCAACAACTTCACCGATTGACAAATTAAAAAAAAAATACTATTATTTTTGCATGACGAACAAAAGTTGATACTAACTCTACTTTTAGTATAATTAACTACTAATATTTTTCCATCTTGAATAAATTAAATATGATACTGTCTAACAAAACAGAATTTAAAAAAAAAAAAAAAAGGAGTTGTAGATTGAATTTCCCTTATAGTTACTCATTTATATGAAGGGAAGTCGAAATTAATGGGCTCAACTACCAATCATTAATACTCGAGAACAATCCGTTTATTTTCTTTTGTTGGATTTTTATTCCATTACACTTCACTGTACTATAATGCAATATTATTTTCTTTTTTACTGGTCATGTAAATCTGCAGTCATTTCTTTCATTTATTTGACAAAACTGAAAGAAATCGCATGTTAAAAAATTATTTTCTTAATAATCTCCAGTGTCCTATTCATATTTTATCTTAATTAAAAAGATATAGTGCATCTAGCTTGACTTAATTTCTAATGTTACTGTACCGGTAAAGCTCAATACACATGATTACCGCATATATTATATTATGATGTAATATCGATTCAGTACTAACAAAATAAGGTATATTCTCCATTACATAGTACAAATGTATTAAAATATTAGCAACCTGCAATATTTTTGTTCCTAATGATGGAGACCAGATGGACCGACCATGTTAATCGACATAATAAAACAGATACCACCATAAATGCACTTCTTCATTTTGTGATGCTGCTTCTACATACCAAATTGTAGTTTATTAATATTACATGCATTTTCCATTTATTTATATTTTGAGTATCGAACGATCGAATTTAATACAAATTTTCAGCATATTACATAAAAAATATGATGTCATATATAAACGTATATAAAACTTGTTTCTATATTTGTAAATTATACTTGATCTCAATCCTATGTATGCATATTTACATATGTTCTCATAAATTACAGCCTTAAAAATTTAAAACTCTAATATGTAAATAAAAATTATAAACCGTAATTGCAATATAAATCGAAATGGTAAAAGGTATATTTATGCAGTAATCCAGAAGCAAACGTATAATAAATGGTGGCAAGTGGTAAGGGACATGGGCATGTGAGTATGTTATGATCATAGTTTGGAAAAAGGTGCAAAGGAAATTCTATCATCTCGTTATTGGTGTTCCAAATCTCAATGGAAAATTAGGTATAGTTATGCTATGATGTGTGTCTTTATCCCAACTTGGTATAAGGCCCAGACAAAAATTGGAAAGGACTACACTAGTAATATATTCATTTTTACATTATATTGCAATTGTATGTATATAATATCTTGTTTTAGATAACGTATTTTCCCTTATGTTATACGTGTTATATGTCCATATATATATAACGGTACACAAGAACTGTTGGAACTTGGAAGTAGCTAGGTGACATATTTATATTTTCAAGATTAGATGGAAGGGAGTGGTTGTATGAATGCATATTAATATAGAGCTTGTGTGGACATATATACAGAGAGAGGGAGAGAGAGAGAGAGAGAGAGAGAGAGAGAGAGAGAGTTTTGGTTGGGTGGGGGAAGGGGGGGATATACTTAAGTATGATGATGCATTTCAACAAATTAGAACAAAAATTGCAACGAAGCAAGTGGTTATTCGATCAGCATGCACTTCAGATAGCGGTTGTGAATTATTCACTATATCAAAGATGAGAGAGAAATCGAGAAATGCGGATTGTCCATGTCATAAAAAAATGAGAGCGAGAACGGGAAATGCAGCCTATATGTGTCTCATAATATTCCACTGATAATTGCACTATTTTTAATTACATTTGTTTTAAACTAAGAATTTATTGTTGCATAATATATCATGATTAACATTTCTAACAATATATTGGAATTTCAAAAAAATTATGTACCATAGTTTTAGAATACTTTGATTAAAAAATAATTATTTGCTTGATTATTCTAAAAATATGGTATATAATATTATAAAATTTCAATTTTATGTTATGATTATTAATTATAATGTATTATATAATAATAAATTTTATTTTCTAACAAATATTATTAAAATGATAAAATTATTAATGAAATACCATAAGACACAAAGGATCTCATCCGTCATTTCCATGACCGGACAAGGAGTATAAGGTTTAGTAGTCTTTAATTTTCAAAAAACTCTAGCCGTCGGCATCAACAAGTAGACGCGGAAAATTAACTATATATAAATAATTAGAGCGTATTAATTTTCAATTAAAATTTATTAATTCTGAATTACGATTACGTAATTAGTTCAAATTCAAATACAAACTAATTAGATAAAATTAATTAATAAAAGCGCCACCGTGCGGACGGATGCACATGAGTGCCTCTTTTTCTTTTTTGTTTTTGTTTTTGTGGATAAGGGTAATATTATATTTTTGTTGAATTATTTTTCTTTTTCGGATGGTGGGTGTATAATTGAGCAAGGATGGAGCAAATATTCAACCTTCTTTATGAAACATGCCTTATCACACGTACTTTTCAAATATAATATATTACATTTATATTGCTATTCTTGGACGTATGTCATTGTCAAATATAGATACAATGATGCATAAATTGGACATTTTGACATTTATCTGTATTATAATATAACAAACAAGCTATTTATAATACACTAGTACTTCGACGAAAAAACAAGTGATATTGCATATGATAAATAAATTGTGGGGATAAAAATTGCTAACCCCAAATAGCCAAAGAAAAAGGCATCTTTTCTTAGTTCTTGCCTACTTTAATTTAAACCGAGAACATGGTATTTGGGCCCTCTATAATGATAATTTTTAGGAAAGGTAAATATACTATTATTAGGGTGATTATTCGGTTAGTCGGTTATCGGTTAACCGATAACCGAATCGATTAAGGTTGGTTATTAGTCAACCGATAACAGAAATTTTCTGTTTTCGGTTTCAGTTAGTGGTTTAAAAAAATCGATTGTTGGTTATAACCGATAACTGATCGATTATAACCGAAAAAACCGATCTAAATAATTTATAAATATATTACTGCTAGTTATGATGTCAATAGTGAGCATGTAGCTCAGTAGTTAAGGGTGCGCTGCACGCACACTTCGTGCGAGGTCTCATGGGAAAGGAATTATCACACACCCTCTTGCCTCTATTTATTCTCAGCCATTTCCCATCTTTTATTCCACTCATTTCCCATCCCACGTAGGTGGGGAAAGGAAATGGAAGGATAATGTTGCTCTTTATAAAGAGTAGGGTCTCATGTTTATTCTCTTATGAAAAGTATGAGCCCTTTTACCTTTGTATATGGGCCATACTTTGGTGATATATGGCCTATGGACGTAAATTGTCCATGCTTAATAGTTAAAATTAGTTTCAAAATTTTATTTTATTTTAGTTTTATCGGTTAACTGAAGCATAACCGAATCTATATCGGTACCGGTTCCGACTCCTAGTTTTATAAAAGAATTAGTCGGTTAGCCGACAATTCGGTTCGGTTATTAACCGAACTGACCGGTTAAGCAGCCCTAACCATTATACACACATTTATAATCAATCCAACAAATTTTGTTTGTATTTAAATAATCGTTAAGTGGCTTATATGTCTTGTTGAAACTCTATTTATTTAACATCATCTTGGTAAAGATTCTATTTTTTAATATACAAATTGGATAATCATCTCTTATAAAAAAAATATTAAATGTATGATGTGTCAAGCTCTAATGTAATATCAGAACACGTTCAAGTCATTATTATTCAGTTCATATATAATAGTTGATGATAATATAGACCAATACATGAGGAGCGTGTTGAAGCCATATTCCAATATATAAGTTGAATAGCATCTCTCCTATACGCATGTTAAAGCTTATTTTTGTAAATGTGTCATCATTTCGTCTATATTTTTATATCAAATCTAACAGTGACGTGTTCTACACTTGAAGCTCGTCGCAGCGTTTGGTTTCTCATCGTGGCACGGCTTGGTTGCCGAAATAATTCCCCAAACCACAAAAATTCATGACGTATAAGCTGAAAAAAATATATAATTATACTTGATGAATATCCACGTGGATTCCCGACTAGTCTACTGACGAAAGATTGGCTGGTATTTCTAGATTTAATAAAAAAAAGGTGGAACAATAAATAATGACATGACATGTCCGTGAAATTGCACAGATGGTATGATTCATATTGTCATAACATGCCACAAATATTATATTCAGCTCCAAAAAAGCAGCCAGAATTTCATTTTTAGCTTTAATATCAAATTTTTACTATATAGCTCCAAATCAGCTACAATTTCATTTTTTCATTTCACCATTTTTTATTATTCTTCAATTTTATATATTTATTTTAATTGTAGTATTTGTAAATTAAATGGGAATTACTTACATCAATTAGAAAACAAAGTCATCTAAATTATCAAAAATGAAAATTACTTAATAAATAAGTACAAATTAAAATCCTACTTATTAATTCATAATTTCTTTTCCAGTAAGTCGACCAAGGTCATGTGTTGTCATAGCTGCACTTGGTTCATCTTCGGCGTTTCTTTATACATCACATTTGTGTACTGCTTGATCGATATCACCGAAGCCATATTATCTGATTACGGGTCTTCAGACACATCGTCGTCGCGTTTGGCCTCCCTCTTCCTCTTCGCCGCTTTCTGACCCATAGGAGGGGTCTCCTGCATCGGTGGCTACATGCCAAAACTCTCATCCATCGTCGCATTCAAATCAAATGTTTCAGCAGCACTGTTGTTAGAGTAATGGCCAGAGGTAGAGTGCTTTTGATATGATTTAATTGTTGCTAGCAATTAAGGGTCGAATTGATCTTTAAACGGACAAAATCTACACTTAATAGGTGTTAGTATGCAGGATATCGAAAGAAATGGGAACATGAGGTACAAGGATGTTGAAAGGCTGAAAATGCATAGAAAGAGGAAAAGAAGTGGGTTTTGAAACCAAAATTGCAAGCTATCAGATGCGCGTCGCCAAACTGCCCAACCCGCCGTCAGGTCTGTAAGGCGCGAGAAGTCAGATTAGGAAAGAATCGTCAAACTGCCCAACTTGAAGTGGCGCGTCGGACCAAAAAGCCAATTCGGTCAATATGTTGAAGAATGAAAGAAAATGAAACACTAACACCCGCCGCTAGGTCTGTGAAGCGCGACAAATCAGATTAGAAAAGAATCGCCAAACTGCCTAACTTGAAGGTGGCGCGTCGGACCAGAAGGCCAGTTTGGTCAATTTAGCGAAGAGATAAGAAAGAAACCCTAAACTAGCAGCCTCCAAGTCTATAAAAGCGTGAGGAACCAGACCAAAACTAGGTTAATCATCATTCTACAACATTACAAACCTTTACAACACTTTGGGAAGAAAGATAATGGAGATCTACATCCACTTACTCTAGGAATCAACTCTACTTGCCTGATCGATCCATACTCTACGAAGAGGAGACGTTTGGTGGAGAGAACACCATTTGATTTCAACTTTCAGAGAAGAAAACTAATTACTCTCTTGCTTTAGTTTTCGTATTTTCTTTTTAGTTAAATTCTGGAGTTTGTTTGAGGAAGCTTGCAAGTTTAGTTTTCGTTTACCTTTTGTTAGATTTGAGGCATTCTAAATATTTGCATGTTTACTAAGTTTTGTTTCTTTAACTTTGAAGAACCTCTAGTCTTGATTTTAACGTATGTTTTCCTTGCTTATTTTTGTTTTCTTTTCTTCGTCATGTTTGCTTTTCTTGAGATTAATTGTCTTGGTTTTGTTGTTTATTTTAGTTTCCTCTGTTGTGATTTGAGAACGTCAACTGCCCAGTTTATTTCCTGTTTTTAATCTGTCCAGTTTGAACATGCTTCTCTCGCCACTGCTTTGTTGCTTTTAATTTAATTTATATTTTTGTTTTCACGCTTTAGTTAGATATAGTTATGTTTCTGATACGGTTAGATTGCCAAGTTTGTTTCCTAAATATCTAAGTTGCCTAGTTTGCCTCAGTAATTCAATATGTTGATTAGTTGATTTTAGTTTGTTATGATAATTAGTTTCCCACTTTTCATAGTTAGTTTATTTTATATTTTCTTCCATCACAATGACTTTAGGCGTGGTGGCAACACCAACCCATCTTAGGTGTAGGAAGTATAAAATAAAATTCCCGTTCCTCGTGGGTTCGACACCCCTTACTTGCCCTATACTAATTTAATAGTATAGTGTAAAGTGGGAAACTTATAAATTTTATTGATAGGCTGAGTTTGTTCACATTAACAACGACACTAACAAATTTTAGCTCCTATAACCGGGTCCAGGCCGATGTATCCAAATTCACTGGCTACATTAACAACCTCCAGAAAATATGGCCGAGCGGCCACAGTTGGGACAACTTTCGCGAACAAGCTCACGCCACCTTCAACAATGAAGAACTTAAAAAGTTCTAGTACGAAGATGTGTGGGCAATTGTGCGAAATCACCCCAAATTTTTCGACAGCTCCGACTCCACATCTGGCCCGAAAAGAAAAAAGCATACCTCATTCGGCCAATGCTCTACAAGTGGAGAAGCTGATACATTCGATTTGAATGCATCGATGGATGAAAGTGTTGGCACACAACATCCAGATGAGCCCACTCGTCCTATGGGACAGAAAGCGGCCAAAAGAAAAGGGAATGGGAAGGCGAAAACGGACGACGATAGTGACCGATACTCGTCAATGGATGAGATGACTCAAGTGATATTGCTCAAGGCGACAACATGCCTCCTTGGTCGCCATTCTTGAAAAGAAATTAGGAATTTAAATTATGTTATTTTTAGTTTTTAGTTTATGTAATCGCAAGAATTTCAATTATGTCATTTTTAGTTTTAAGTTAATGTAATTGTAGGAATTTAAATTATGTCATTTTCGATTTTTAATTAATGTAATTTTTAGGAATTTAAAATAAGTAATTTTCAAATTTTAATTGTCTAATTTTCGAATTTGTAGTCATTTAATTTGATTTTCTAAACACCTCAATTCAAATAAATATATGAAATTGAATAATAATAAAAATTGACGAAATAATAAAAATTGGATTGTGGCTGAATTGTTTGGGGCTGTGATAAAGGTGTATTGGCTGAAAAGTTAAATATTGACGTGATAGCTGAAAATTAAATTGTGACTGAATGTTTTGAGGCTAGGATAAGGATGACCTAAAATAAAATATTATTAATTTTTACGATCGTTAAAAGACGTACAATAGTTTCAGAAGCGAAGATGGAGGTGGCTAGTTACACAGTGTCATTTTAAATTGAATAAATTGAACTGGGTTGGTTAGGATCAATTTCATTCGATTCGATTATTAAATATTTTATATAATTCCTTCTATATCTCTTATGTAATTAAGTTAGAAAAGATAGATCTCGATGATTAGACTAATTTAATTAAAATAATTATTTAGTTTTGGGTTAGCATTCACACACACATACCCACACGTCTACACGCGCACACACAGATACACACTCATTCTTATTATATAACAGAGACCAAATCTTATCTTTCTATTTTTTCTATCTAATGGCCCATAATAGGACACATGACATTGTTGAAAATCCCATATTAATTTTTTTAATTACGCAAAGGTCACTATAGTAATTTTAATAAGATCACGTTTTTTTGTTTCCTAATTTTTCGGATATTGTTGATATGCTATCTTTTGTAACCTATTTTAACTCATTTTTTTGGGAAATAAATCGCATAACCGAGATTTGTCTTATGATGATATGTTTGTATCACATGTAATGATACTCACACAACTATGTAATGATATCATACAAGTATCAGGAACATGTTCAAGATTTTATGCCGTAAATCTCGGACATTTCTAAAACTAATGCGCCTAAGAATCTTAGCGAAAATCTCGGCAATCCCTAAAATATTGGTATATATTTATAATAATTGCTGCAAAAACATACCATATTAACCACATACCTTAAAAATCGGATCTGAATATAGAGTGTGGGAGATTTAGTGGAGTAAATCACGGAAACTACCCATAATTAAAATCCGCCGAAATTTTGTTTTTTACTTTTTTGTCCTTATAATGACATTCCCATAATTATGTAATGATACACGTTTTCTGATAATCTGAACCGTTAGTTTTTTAATCCAATGGTTATATTTCAGTCTTATTTATACATGTAGGAGGTGGTTTGAGTATAATGCGACCCTACATATATATACTCTTTACCTTCTTCATGAGTGTTCTCATTTAGCCATTTCATAATGTTTCTCAAAAGTTTTCTCATTTCATTTTTGGGAATTATCCAACACTATATAATCTTTCATATTTTACACGTATTATATCAACTTGTTCACATTAAAACCAAGAATGACTCACCGCTTATGTACACACTTAGGAGTGAGCAAATTATTTAAAATCTGAATATCCGAACCGAACAAATAGAAATTTAAAATTTGATTCGGTTTTTCGAACTTTGGTTCGATTCGATTCAGATATAATAAAAACCGAAAAACCAAAAAATGAATTTATATTTAATATCATAATATATACATATTATATATATAAATATATATAACATTATAGTTATACATTTATATAAATATTTAATATAATTTTGATTGTATATATATATGGTTAAACTATGCCTCTAATGCATAACTAAGACCATTTTAAATCCTTGGATATGAAAATAGAATGTTATGATCTAATTGATACGCGAATCATCGTAATATTACACATTAATTAGTAAAGGGTTATAAGAGCATCCACAGCGGCGGCCGAGCCTTACCACTTCCCTTACACTATTCATGGGCCCCACATCAACTTTTCCCTTAAAATTTTACTCCCTGCAACAGCGGCCGAGCCTTAACTTTCCCTTACACTATTCATCTCTTATTTTTT
>JAYDZE010478670.1:0-34363 GCA_034509125.1 Monilaria moniliformis
ATGGGTTCAACAATGCTGCGAGCTTCCACAGTGCCGACTGTCACACTTGGTAGCAATGGGGTGAATGCAAAAAAGTTACGTGGTGATATCACTTGGACATCATAGGATGGGTTTTTCAGGTTTTTCAAGAAACTTGTTCCAGCCCAACCAGTTCCAAGTACCACCACTCTTTTTTTCTTGTTCTTGTCATCAGCCTCAGATGGACTGACAACATTTATTCCATCATCTGATTTAGCATCAGAAAATGCCACAAGGCCTCCACCACTGCCATCAAGGCACAAAAAGTTTCAATAAGGTCTTCAAATCATGTAAAGCCAATGCGGAATCCAAGATATTTCTCCAAATATGATCTAAATTCTGGAAATGCTTCGTTATACTTGAAACAATCAAAGGCACACAGCAGACACTCAAGCTAAAATACGGTTCCACAACCAAAACGTTAGACAGTATCAAAGCAAACCAACAAGGAAATGCATTACTTGTTAGTTTATCACAGCTTATTTTACTACATATATCTACCGGTACTAAGACATGAGAAGTACAAAGAAAGTATCCAAATCTAACATTTGCAAATTCTCAGTGACTGAACACCGGAATACATGCAGTTCAGATCTTCAGTACTACAAAGAAAACCTCAATTGACCAAACCGTAAACAGAATCTCTCCATCAAACTGTTGCACAATACTAATGAATCCATATCATATTAACAGCTGTTCTCTATCGATGCTCAAAATGCCAAACCAAACCAAAACAAATGAAACAAAACAGCTGATCATCTCTCCGTACACATCACAATTAAGACACCTTAAAACCAACAGCCATAATTTTCATCAATAAATCGCTCTCCACCAACAAAACTCCACGGCATTATAAGCAAAACGCAATTTCCATCCCAAGCACAAATTCAGGTTCCAACTAAACATAAGTAGCAGAGAATTCCAGCTGCACGTAACAAGGAATCAAAACTCAAGGAAAAACAAAAAAACGCAACACAGAATTACCCGACGGTGAAAACAATGAGCATTTTGGCAAGCGAAGAATTCTCTTGGAAAGTTCTCGAAAGCCTCTGAAACGCCGTCATGTTTTGCATTTCTTCGACGTCAATAGGAGATCACCTGAAAACAAAACGAAACAGATGCAAATACATGAAACTAACTCATACACACAAAACCTGCGGACCTTAAAGGAAAAGCTAAAGAGAAAAGAAGTCTCACCTCAGCCTCACTTGTAGAGAGAGAGAAAGAGAAAAAAGAAATGTTTGAAGAATCTTAACTGGTCAAGGTCAGTTATGATGTATAGAGCGAATCAAAACTACAGGAGAGAGAGATGCCCAAAAAGGTTGGAGGAGAGAGCACGGAAACGTGGTGAGGTGCGGTGCAGCAGAACCTTCTGCTGGCTTATTAGTCTGACTTGGCGCACAAGAAAAAGGACACGTGTTGCTCGGGCGCGTGCTTTCGTGTGAAAATGGTGAAGGTGCCCATTTGCCAACTAATTTGCGTTTGACGAAAATTACAATCGTACAGCTCCGGATGCGAGGGGTACAATGCAAGAATAACAAAATGTATTTTATTTCATTCTATATTTTTTGTGTGGATTCGATCTGACTTGTTGTCTGGTTTAAGTTTCCACTTTCCAACGTGTAAAGATCCTTCTAAAATCATCAGAATATTCATTTATTCGTAGTTGGCATATATTAATATCATTGCTCCTATTTTGTAATTCTTTTTCACATGATGGATGGAAATTGCAAAGAAGCTGAACCAGAAGTCTTGGAGATTTATGCACGATATCCAACTCAGGAAGGAAGGAGAATTGTTCTTTATCACGCCTCTTCTGTTCCATGTGGCAATGCCAGTCAACTTGCTAATCCGAGTTGGTAGGTGAAGGATAAAGCTACGCACTCAAGCTCAGCACGTGATGTCCGAATATTAAAGATACTTTTAGTTACACAAGTTTGTTAAGCTTGCTAGGGCTAATGTTTATGGTTCTAGGTTCTTCGGTTGCCCATTAGGCCATCCTTAGCGCGGCCGGATTTTGGAGAAAAAAAGGGATGGCCGCGGCGGGGCGGGGCGGGGTTGGAGGCGAGGCAGCCGCGCCGTAGCCGGGCATTAAGAAGATGTGGCAATGGACTGAGCTTATGTGCATTGTTCTCGAATTGGGCATATCATTAGAAAACATGTATAATTTTTTTTGATGTATAATTTATATATTAGTTTTCTTTTGATTCATGTTGTATAATTTTTCTTTTTATTTTTATTTGTTAGTTTTCAAATCAATGAAATTCCTCATTCATCCAATTCGTTTGATCCTCTGTTCAATATATTCTACATTTCTTCAAAAAAAAAATTGAAAGGGATGACTTTTTTTGTTTTTCAAATTTTGTATATGTTTGGCTGAAATCATGGTTCTTGCCATTTTTTGTGTGTGATTTTAGAGCTTTGTTGGTACGATGGTATGAATTGAGCAAATTCATACCATGCATACCAAACCTTTTTTTTGAATAAAAGTTATTGCCTTAAAATAATTGCAACTTTTGTTTGGTAAGCATGATATGAATTAGCCGAATTCATACCAGTATACCACACTTGGTTTGGTAATCCTGGTATGAATTGACTGAATTCATACCAGAATGACCAAATTTGCATAGTATGAATTCAAATCATGCATATCTAACCAACATACCAAACTTGGCTTCGTAATCCTGCTATGAATTCATGATTACCAACTTTTCATGGTATAAATTCAAACCATGTATCCAAACCAGCATATAAGACTTGATTTGGTAATATTGGTATGATATGGATGGGTTCATACCAAAATTACCAAATTTGCATGGTATGAACTTAAACCATACATACCAAACTTGCAGTGTGCAGGCTGAGTTCATATCAGGCTTACCAAACCACTCTAGATCTAGAAAACATTAAGTGTTAAATGATGATTTACGTAATGAACTACGGCGGCGGAGGCAAAACTTCGGCGGCACCAGTGATTTCTGGCGCCGACTCCGAAAATGGCTGAAGAAATAAGAGAAGTAGAGAGTAAAATAGGTTGAAGAGAGAGATAAAAGAATAAGAGAGAAAAATAGGTTGAAGGGTATTTATATATGTTCAAGTCAAAATCAACTATGTTTTCTATTTTTTTTTTTTTAAGTTTGTAGCTAACTATTAGTTTTGACTATTGTGAATAGACTAGTCTAGAAATTGTCTCTATATAAATTCTAAACGGGTCAAAACATTAATCAAAATCCATGCCTGAAATTTTTGTAAAACTACATTTTAATTGAGTTTAGGAGAGTATGAGTCTATACATTCTATATTAAAATAATTACATATTGGAGGCACCACCTTAATTCATGTTACGATTTATCACTCCTATTTTATTTATTTTCTAATTTGGAATTGCAGATCATTCTTCATCATTGAAAATCTAAATAAAAATGATACTTAGGTATGTTTGGCTAATTAGTGGGCATTAATATACGGATTTGGAGCAAAAACTTATGGTAAAATTACTTTTTAATTATACATTTGGGACATACACGAAAATATAAATTCTAATTATCAATTTACATGCCCACGTAGAATTAGCTCTTTATTTTAATATTTTGTTATTTATAATATTTACTATTAATTTTTATGTAACGTTTATTTTCTTTTATTGATAACCAATTATTATAATAATTTTTATTTATACATTTAAATGGATTGAGTAATTAGTGGCTATTACTATGTAGGTTTAAGACGAGACTGAGTAGTAAAATCACTTTTTAATCAAATTTACGATTAATATGAGTATATTAACAAACATTTTAAACATAAAAATCTAAAATAAATCGAAGAAATTTTTAACCTATAATTTTATTTGTTATCGAATACTGTATCCTCCGTTGAAATTCGACGGTACTCACCAGTTTTATAAATATCACATTTTACCTCTCCTCCATTATTTAGATGGCATCTTATTAGAAAATTAAATCAATTTGAGTAAGTGCTGCAAAAGTGCTTAATAAATCTTTATTAAACATATTAATTAGTCAGTCCTAGACTCTCCAAGGCTGGATTTCTAAAATGTTACTTGATATAATCACTAGATTAGTTATTATATCCGATTTTAATTAATTAACATTTTATTGCGTTATGCTTTATTATTATTTAGATATGACGCATTAAACTTGGAAAAATTACACTCTGGACTCGTACTTTTATGTATCGCGTTTCAATTTCGTACCATGAACACATAGTATTAACAAATAAATTAATTGTAAGACATGATTAATTCATTTTTAAAAGTAAATAAATAAATAAATAATATATTATCGCCCAAACCCACCACCGTATCTTTTTATTATCAAAAATCTTTTTATTATCAAAAGTTGGAAATGGCTTATTATTTATATTTTAAAATTAGTATTTTTTTGAGGGGATAAAATTTGTATTTATTTGATCCAAGTCATACAATATAAATGTATATACTATAAAATATTATTTATATAACGCTTCATCTTCCCCCAAAATTAGATAAACTAAGAAAAGAAACCCTGAAACATCAGATTCTCTGGGCTCACTCATTCTTGGCAAGAGGGAATACCAGTATTTCTGTTTTAGATTTCACTAGGTTTTTGCCTTTCGGTGCGAGTGTTTTTCTTCCAAAATTCTATTGGCTCTCTCTTTCGCCTTCAAAAGGTATGTCGATGTTTATCGAATCCGAAATTAGTTGTTCACACTCTTTTGAATTTTGACTTATTGATCTGTTTCTGCTTCAGTTTTTCTAGATCAACGGGTTTTTCCTTATGATTATTGAAACTCGTGTTCACTGAAAGCTAGTTATTCTCTCTCTAGCCTGTCTTAATTATTATTTTTGGGGTTTCAAGTTTGATGGTATCTCGTTTTTCTTTTTGATTGGGTTATCTTGATTCAGATAATTATCGCTTGCTGTGGTGATAAATTATTTTATCTGGTGGATTAAGGGTTTATTGTGATTCATTGTGCTTTAATACCGTTTGTGTATGTTTTGTTTCCAATAACAGGGCCAAAATCTGAAGTAATTTTCAGAGTCAATTCTTAACTGAACGATGGATGACTGGGGTAAATTATCCATCCGCTCAATCCGTTTGTTAGTTTTGACATGTTTTTTTTTAGTTATTGACATTATTCTGTGTTTAGTTCTCTGCATTTGGGCAATTGAAAGTGATTTGAGCTACCATTTTTAGTTGAATTGATATTGATCCACCTCACTAATCTAAAGCCTTGCATTCGTTTCCCCGTTTTCTGTTGTTGATCACGTTTTCTCTTGTTGCGCTATCAAGTGAGGTTTTGGCTTTCGACTAGTAACAATTGGGGTTTATTGCTGGTTTTGTTGTGATTGAGTTAATAAAAAGTTTCTTGTAAATGAATAAAGAAGCATAAGTATTACACCTGAGCTAAAATTGAATTACACAGGCAACCTTGTAGCATCAACTTTTAAAGATTATAAATCCTTGGATGTTGACATGAATTACATAGGGCGCCCCGATTAGTGGGGCGCGCTGTCACGGACTTGCCCCTTGCAAGGTCGTGCGGCACTCAATTACTCGTCGCCCCTCGCGAACTAATCGAGTCAGCCTTCCCTCGAAATGTTTGTGTGCAAAGAGGTTAACGATAAGGATGCTTGGACACGTTAGAGAAAGTAAGTAAAGAGAAATCAAGAAGCTTGGAAATGCTTGAATACTTTATTCACTCTTAGTATTTTCTTCTTGGTTCTCTCTTAGTTACTTTCTCTAATGTGTCCAAGCATCCTTATCGTTAACCTCTTTGCACACAAACGTTTCGAGGGATGGCTGACTTGATTAGTTCGCGAGGGGCGACGAGTGATGTGCCGCACGACCTTGCAAGGGGTAAGTCCGTGACAGCGTGCCCCGTGACCCCGCGCCCCGGATATTTACCGAATCGCCCCGGTGCGCCCCGCGCTCCTAACAACACCGTGGGCAACCTTTAGAAGTTAAATGTATACTCAAATTAGTGTTTTAGTGAAAATAGGGTCAGCAAATACTCCATTCGATTTTTGACTACTAATTAAGTCTCTTTTTGCATCTCCATATACCATCTATTATTCTTCTGGAGGTCATTGCTTGTTAATTTTGAGATTTTTTTGGTGTTTCAGAAGATGAACCTGTTCCAGTCATTCTCAAAAAGGAAAAAGTGTTAAGTAATTGGGATGATGAAGATGTGGAAGATAATGACGTGAAAGATTCTTGGGAGGATGATGATGAATCTGCTCCGGTATATATTGGCATTCCTCTTTATTTTAACTTTTGCACGAACTACTTTGATGATAAAATATTCCTTAATAACATAATGGGTAATCCTCTCTCATTCAATTTAAGTTGCTTTTTTATGTATCTTGAGGCTTGAGCAATGAAGGCTGTGGTACCACTTCTATAATAACATAAATTGATATTGCTTGTATGGTTTCACGTCATGCTGACTTTACTCTTAAGAAATGATAATTTTTCTGAGTGAGCTTGTGTTGAATGTTTTGATAAGTTACTAAGTACTGATTGATTCTGCAACATACATAAAAGATATGTGAATCTATAAGTTTAGTGTTATATATTTTTTTTAATAATTGAGCTTATATGTTAACAAGGCATATTATCTGTAGACGCCTCCAGATGCTAAAGTATATCCTTTTTTCTCAATGTTTGTTATTCTAGTAAAATTAGTCCAGAAGAACATTTATACACTGCAATTAAGTTTGTCTAATCACACTGATTATGAGTTTGTCTTTTATTGCAATAATGATTTAATGTTGAATGGAAGACCATCGTTTTGAAGTGTGACAGTGCGATACAGCATAGGTGTTTTCCCTGATATGTCTCATTTCCTTTAAAGAGTTTATGGCCTTTTGACTTATGCTGGATTCCTATGCTTATCAAATTAACAAATATAAAAGAACCTGTTAAAAATGTATTTCTAAATTAGTAAAAACATTTCATAAAAACATAAGTTGATATGGGATTGGAATCTCTAAAGACATTCTATTTGTCATGTTTCATATCTATTTATTTGAAACGAATTTGTTTTCTCCAAATATTGTGCTCAGGCACCTAAAGTTGAGCCACCACCTCCTGAAAAGGCCCCCAAGAAGACTGCAGCAAAACCAAGTGAAAAGAAAGGAAAATCTGTTGAAGTTGCAAAGGAGGCACCTTTAGATCCATTAGAAGAAAAACTTCGCCAACAGAGGTAGGCCTCTGCTATTCTCACTTGTTCTGGATACCGGCTTTTTCTAAAACAGCTCTATGTTGTATTGTTGTATATGAAGTATCTCGCTCGGAGTAGATAATTTAAAACCATATTTTATTGTTGATTTTAACATCCCTCAGCTTTATTGTATCAGTGAATGTCATTACTTTGCCAATCAGTATAGTGGGTGGATGGTGTGCATTTGTATATCTACTTGCATAAACCCTTTGTCTAAGTTTTTCAACTTCAAATGAGTTTCATACTTATGTGATTCAAAATGGGTCTTGCTGCTTTTCTATAGGCTAGTGGAAGAAGCTGATTATAAGTCCACTGCAGAATTGTTTGCCAAAACGGGTGATGAAAATACTCTTGATAATTTTATCCCCAAAACAGAAAGCGACTTTGCTGAGTATGCAGAACTTGTTGCTAACAAGCTTCGTCCCTTCGAGGTATGCAATATCTAATTCATTTGCGTCATTTTATCCTGTCTACAGATTAGACCTGACTAGCCTCTTCCACCACAGAAAAGCTTTCATTACATTGGATTGTTGAAGGCAGTAATGAGACTGTCGTTGACATCTTTAAAAGGTGCGGATGCTAAAGAGGTCGCCTCTTCCGTCACTGCAATTGCAAATGAAAAGATAAAAGCAGAAAAAGAGGCTAATGCTGGGAAGAAGAAGACAGGTAAGATAAATATCTGGATGCATGCACCTTTAGGGGAGCGTTTACTTGGGGCGTTAGATTAGATTGATAATGCATGAGGCTTGAGTATTTGAAAGGTTATCCAATTAAAACAAGCTCGAAACTGCAACTAAGCACCCTGTCTTGTGTACAGGTGGAAAGAAGAAGCAGTTGCATGTTGGCAAGACAGAGGACGATGTGATTGTTGATACTTTTGATGATTACGATGATTACGATTTTATGTGAGCGGCCTGGTGGAAGAGTGGGAACGAAGTATATTTTTGGATGTGCGGGCGGAATTAGAGTCGAAAATGGACGTCTGTATTATTGGGTTTTTCACTTTGTGGGTTAGGGCTTGGAGATGCGTCATTTTTCCTTTGTGTTAAGTTTATTCATTTGTGGATCTAACATCGAACATAATGGGAAAGTGCGATATATCATCTGTCTCTTCATTCTTCATGCGTTTTACTTCAGAAATTAATCTGTTGAAATCCGATCGCAATTGAACGGAGAAGTGATAGGTAATGTATGAAGATGCTCTTATTTATCTAAATCATCGCATCTTTGCGTTTAATATAAGATGTCACAAGAAAAAAAATGTCTCAGTAAAAGATATTGTAATGATATTACTTAGATATGCAGGGACCATAATGCCATAGTAGCATAATCGATTGCGTTAGCAATTACTTGGTCTTTCATTCTTGTATTATTAACGTGGTAAATCCATATGTAATAAATACTGTTTATAGATAAAACTAGTAACTTTTGATAAGGTATATGATATGTCGAATGTCCACTTTTATAATAATATATGTAAATACAAATAAAAGTCATTACACGTGATAAGGTATATGTCGGCCGCCAAATTCATTAGTCACTCAACCGCGGACTCACAAATGGATCAACCATCGACCCACAAATGTTGGTATTTTCTACATGTTGCTATAAATTGATATTTTTCACTTATAATTTAATAAAGTGGATATTTTTTATTTTCACCCATAAATGAATATTATCATTATCATTAATATGTATGTATATTAAAAGTTATATTTATACTTTCATGACGTGACATTATAAATATTAAAGATTTGACTTCAAATATCAATTTATAGTAATTAGCATGGTCCCAAGAAATATTACTTGCTTTTTTTTTTTTCCGCGTGAGCTGAATGCGTCTATGTGGGAGACGCATGTGCCTCATGCGTCTCTTCTGTGAATATACCCAGTCTGGGCGGACGCAAAACACACACAAACTCACACAAACACCTTCCAAATTCTCGAAATTCCCGGTTTTTTGCGTTACTTAGATAGTTTTTGTTTAAATCCATCGAAAGGTATGTAATTCAACTATTATTGTTATAATTATGGTTTAATTACCACATTTTTAGAATTTTTTGTATAGGTAGGGTTTAATTAATTTATAGTGAAATGCTTACTTAATTTTGATTGATTTAGAAATAATTAGATTGTTAGATATGTTGTGTGATATGTAGAAATAAAAATTTATTTTGTAATTGAGATATTAGGTGGTATAAAATACGGCAACGTCCGCGCAACAACTTTCACCAACAACGCAAAAATACGGCAAAGTCTGCGCACTATAAGGCTGCCATATGAACTGAAAAAGTAATGTTTTTGCCAGTCAAAATCGTCACCAAAATCAACGTAACGATAAATTATAAAAAACACATAAATATACCTGTTGAATCTGCAATCGTGCAAATTGCTCCCGATAGTGCTAAGTGCAATGCTGGGGAGATTTTGTCACACGCATAAGGCCATTCCACCAGACAATACCAAAAAAGATAAATCACAATCATTACAAGATATGATGCATATGAAGAACAAGTAATCTACTTACATGGATGCACCGAGAGTATAGTCGGTGTGGATAGGAGAATATATGAACTCAGGTCGTAGAATTGGAATTCGTTCCCAGACCCAAAGTTGTAGAAGCACTAGGGGGCCACCAATATCCTTCATGTGGTCACAGGCTGCTTCGCATATATTATAATACATCGCGGCCAGTGCTGCGCTGCCCCAGCTATACTGCGAAGCCACATCGACATCTTCTAATAATGTCATATATATCAATGGCACATTGCAACCTGTGCAATCGGGGAATATCAACCCACTCAATAAAACGAGCACATACATATGTGCCCGTTGGAGGTAAACCTCGTCATCGAGGTCATCTGCTAGAGGCTCACTCATCCTAGCAGTCAGTGCAGCTACATAAAGACCGACCTTCTTCATTTCAGTCACGCGAGGGGTAAAGCCCAATAAGCGATGACACTTTGCATCCATACTTCTGTCTTCAAATTCATATCCACCTCAGTCACAACAAATCTATCAACTCTGAGACCCCATAGTATCTCCACATCTTCTAAGGTCACTGTCGCCTCACCGGTAGGTAGATGGAATGAATGGGTCTCTGGTCGCCACCTCTCAACCAAAGCGGTGATCAAGTGATGATCGACGTCTTTTGGCTTCCCACAAGCCAAAAGACTACCAAATCCAAACTCATTTATAAACTCCACAGCCCGCTGATGAATGGGTCTACAATCCCATAGTCTTGCTCTCATATCTACGAACTTGCAAAACCTTCTGCTCTTGGCCTGCCCAAATCCTTCGAGAAACGTGATCTCGCTGTAAAATAGCACCGAAGGATCCTCTGCGCCGCTGAACAATTGACCACTTGCATCTGAAGAACTAGCCATTATACAATTCCTAATAAATACAATTACCAAACACGATTCGAACTAAATATATCATACATAACAATCCAAAATTCCTAACAATAATAGCCAAATTTCTCAAAATTGCTCAACCATAGTAAAAAATATCAATCCAATTTTTTTTTTCAAAAAAATTCCCAACAACAATAGCCAATTTCTCAATAAGAAAAGCTAGTTTACAATAAAAATAGACAATTTTTCAACAACAACAGTCAATTTTCCAACAAAAATAGGCAATTTCACAACAATAATAGATAATTTTCCAACAAAAATAACAATTTTCCAACAACAATAGCCAATTTTCCAACAAAATTTGAAAATTTCACAACAATAGGTAATTTTCCAACAACAATAGATAATTTCTAAACTATCCTACACTAATTTATCATCTGTACATAGTTAATCATTTTAGTCATTTTATCAAACACCTAATATACCATCTAATACACTACAATATTTAACAAGTTAATACACTATTATATATCATCTAATATCTTATTTACAAATAAAATATTTATTTCTACATATCACATAATGTATCTAACAATCTAATTATTCAAACTCAATCAAAATACATAAACATATCAAAATTTCAACATAAATTATTTAAACCATAACTATACAAAAAAACATTAAAAATATGAAAATTAAACCAACAATACAAGTAGAATTACATACCTTTTGATTTTTTCCAACAACAAACGGCGAAACAATGGTGAAAAACCAACGAAATCGAGTGAAATTTGGTGAAAATGAGGGTTAAAGAATGAGTTTTTTCGAAGGGGAGAGAGGCTGTATAGCAGGGGAGGGAGACACATGAGGGTGATGCGTCTTCCCGAAGACGCATGCGCCTCATGCGTCTTTCGTCCCGCCCAGCCAAAACGTCGTTGTTTTCGTTAGACGCATGAGCGTCACACGTCTTCACTTAAGTGAAGACGCATCAAGGACATGCGTATTTCCCATTTTTGGAAGTTAAAAAAAAAAAAACTTCCCAAAATGGGAAAATTGATTGTGGATTATCCTAAATATAAATTTTTTTTGTCAAACATATTGTTATGCCAATTTGCGTGTGGCTTTGATGATGCACGGATGTCCCAGAACATACGCGATATAGCTTTTTACTGTCCTCTAGTGAGGAACCATGGCTCCTTTCAGCTCATGGATGCTTCTATTTGTAAAGTGGATGCACTATTAGACTAAGTAATTTTGGCAGATAACTCAACAATCCAATTATGACATGCTATGTTTAGCTATTTAGTATTTACACACACAGAAGTACATTGATGCAATTACACCAATTTTAGATTCAGACGATATATAAAAATGCAATGGTACTCCCAACTCCCTATTTCTTTTGATCATTGTTGGATATGCCTTATATATACACCGTCGAATGTTGCTAAGTAGGTGTTTATCTACTATATTCTCATGATACTCCCAATATAATAATGTTTGAGTTAAGCTTCTTTATGTATGATTTTTAGGAGAGATTATCAATACGAACAATACGGGAATGAAAACGGATCTCTGAAAGTCGTGTAGACACTTTCAGATCAAATCAATTGGTCGGTTCTCCCAACTATTTGATCAGATAAAATTCAGAGTTTTTTAGAAAAAAAGTATGTGTTGTTCTGTGTGAGAAATGAACCAAAATTCCTGTTAAAAAGAGACCAAAAAACGGGAATAAACTGTCCCAACTGCCATGCACCCGGCCGGCTGACACTCAGCTAGAGACACACCCGGCCGGGTGTGACTCTCTGAAGAACTTTTTGTTTTGGACCCGGCCGGGTGGAGTCATGCCACAATCTCACCCGGCCGAGTGAGACTCTCTGATCTCCACGCCGTGCGAGACCCGGCTGGGTGGAGTCCTGCCACCGTCTCACCCGACCGGGTGAGATTCTCGGACTCCACGCCGCATTGTACCCGGCCGGGTGGACACATGCCACCTTCTCACCCGGCCGGGTAGAACCCTCTGGAATCTACGTAGTGCCTCACGCGGCCGAGTGGAGAAATGCCACATGCTTACCCGGCCGGGTGAGTCCTACTGGATCCCAAATCTGCCCAAACTCGAATGAATTTTTCACCATATCAATTTAGTGGAAATAAAAAAATTTCCAAGCTGACAGCCAGGGGCTTTGCCCTTGGACCCCGCCAGGGACTGCCGCTCCTTGGACCCCGCTTCCAGGGGCGCTGCTCCCGGACCCCCGTCCCTTAGGGGCTACGCCCCTAAGATCATAACAAATTCATATAAGCATGCATTCCGCACCTCCAAACTTATATGATGTATTATTATGACAATATTGGTCAATTCAGTTAATCCAATTATACTAAAATATCTAAAAGATTTTTCATAGTTTTAATCCATCTTAATAAATAATAAAGAGTTGGTCTCACGTGCATGCACTTCCACAATAAAAGCCAACTCTAAACACAATCAAATTATTTTAATTATTATTTTATTAATTTGATAGAAATTAATTAATTTTAAATAAAACTTAATAAATTCTAATTATTCCTAGAATAAGCCACACAGCTTGTTGTCAACAATAAATATCTTATACTATTTTTTATCTATCTAAATTAACACTCGTTAAATTGTGAAAATAAATAAATATTGCACTTCCGAGTGATAAAAAGGCAGAGCTTTTAGTTCCAAAATATTATTTTCGATAAAAAGATAGATGACATATCAATTACATCATAAGCATTCAATAGAGGTGAAATTGTGCGTGCAAGTATATTAAAATTTATTGTAGTGATTCAATTATTTCCCTTTCAATATGTGTGTGTGTGTTTTCCCAATCGATAATCATTGCCTTTTATAATTTATAATGACAGTTTTGCATTTTTGACAGGACTTTTATGGTTGGTGTGGAAATCCAATTTTAGGCATTGGTCGCCTCAAATTGTATGGTTAGACATGGACTAATAATTGATTTAAAGAAAGTTTTATTGAGTTAGATTCGAACTCGAAATATTCTTTACCTTAAGGAAAGTCAAATATATTTTAGATCAATTCGCTTTTATTTTCCTTTTTAATTTCAAATACCTCGTGACTCAAATCTTTTGCAAACCCCTCACTCAGTCCTCACTCCTCACTCCTCACTCCTCACCGTAATGGCCATATTCTTTTCAAGCCTCCCCTCTCTCTCTCTCTCTCTCTCTAGATTCTCTCTTTACTCTGCTTTTATGTTAAGATAATCGACAACTTTCAGACGGCCTCTGTTCACTATTGTCTCTATAGCATCGCCATTTATACTCATATTCTCCTTCTGCATTCCCATATTGCCGGCCTTTCACCTCATCCATTGTATTATTATCCCCTGCGTATATGTCTGCGTATACGGATCTTGTAGACTGTATGTCGGTACCCTTTCTAATTGCTTATTTATTTATTTATTTATTTATTATTATTTTGATTTTTATGGTGCTCTGTCATTGTACTAGATTCGATTAACCGTCCTTCATTAGCTCTCCATTGTTTCCTCTTTTCTATTTTTAAAGTATTTGGCTTAATCAAAAGTCGGAGATTTTCCGCATTCTATGCCGATTTTGCGAGTGTCTGCTGTGATTTTGGAGATTTGACAAAATGTGGGATTGAGTTGACTGAGTTGAGATCGTCTCACTTGCAGCGCAGTGCAGAAGGAAGAAAGGAATCCTTTTATTGATCAATTAATTAGTGGAAGCAGTGAGATTTGGAGTGTTGAATTTCTGTAAAAGGATGGAGGCTACGCAGAGAAGAGGCGGTGGCGGAGGAGGAGGAATGGTGCCGATATCCCCATCGCAGACGCCGCGTTCGAATGATAAGGCGGGGAGAGATCTGCGATCCGGGGAGGGGAGTTTCAGTGGGAGGCAAGACAAGGAGAAAGGTGTCAATGTACAGGTCATTGTTCGATGCAGGTTCGTGAATTTGCTTAACATTTTGATTTTCTTAGCATTTTGATCTTTTTTCAATAAATGAATATATACTGTAGGGATTTATTTATTTTCTTTTTATTTCTGTGCTATAGGCCGTTGAGTGAGGATGAGGCGAGAATACATACGCCTGTGGTGATATCTTGCAATGAGAACAAAAGAGAAGTCTGTGCTGTTCAGAATATTGCTAATAAGCAGATAGATAGGACTTTCCTTTTTGACAAGGTTTGCCATATCTTTCTTTGCCTGCGCACCACTACCATTGTGTTGCTTGAGAATGGTTTGGTTCTAGTAAGGAGAAAGAAAATGTATTTTGTTCAATAGCCTATTAAATCCCATTTCATGAACTCTCAACTTTTGATTATTTATCTAAAAAGAGCAATCTTTTGTTGGAAATACAATACAAAACTATGTTTTACTCTTAGTATTCCATCAAAGTTCATCTTTTGCGTTGTCTCAGTTTAGATAGCATTGTAAAATTAAGATTTCTATACTTGTGTTTAGGTCTTTGGTCCATCATCCCAGCAAAAGGATTTATACGAACAAGCAGTCTGCCCTATTGTGTTTGAGGTTCTAGAGGGGTATAATTGCACCATCTTTGCCTACGGGCAAACAGGAACTGGAAAGACTTATACTATGGAGGGTGGATCAAGAAAAAAGGTATTGTCTGCTGCTACTGATGGATTATGTTATTTGTCATGTTTTTGCACTTTTACATTAGTAACTTCATTTTTGAGATTTGACTCTTTTTGCATTTAGAATGGTGAATATCCAAGTGATGCGGGAGTTATTCCAAGAGCCGTTCGACAAATCTTTGACATTTTAGAGGCTCAGCATGCTGAGTATAGCATGAAAGTTACATTCTTAGAACTATATAACGAGGAAATATCAGATCTTTTGGCACCAGAAGAAACTTCAAAATTTCCCGAGGACAAGTCAAAGAAACCTATTGCACTTATGGAGGACGGGAAAGGTGGAGTTTTTGTTCGGGGACTGGAAGAAGAGATTGTGACTACCGCAAATGAGATATATAAGATCTTAGAGAAAGGTTCTGCTAAAAGGAAGACAGCAGAGACTCTTCTCAACAAACAGAGCAGTCGCTCTCACTCTATTTTTTCTATCACTATTCACATCAAGGAGTGTACACCAGAAGGAGAGGAAATGATCAAATGTGGAAAGCTGAATCTTGTTGACCTTGCTGGTTCGGAGAATATTTCACGCTCTGGCGCTAGAGAGGTTAGAAATGATTCATTATTCTAACACTGGCCACCTCTTCCATTGACCTAATGCTCAAGGAAAGAAGCGACAGAATATGTGACACCATATAGCTAATATAAAATAGTGGCTCTTGAGACACAGTTGTGCTGCCATCATAGTCCGGTAGATACACTATAACCTTTTTTAAAAGCTTTATTTACTTTTACAGGGCAGAGCAAGGGAAGCTGGTGAGATAAACAAGAGCTTGTTGACACTTGGTCGAGTTATAAATGCTTTGGTTGAGCATTCTGGTCATGTACCGTACAGGTATAAAGATCTCATCAATGCTGGTCTGTGACTTAGTCAGGCATGTTTCAGAAATATTAAACAATGTAACCTTAAATCTCAGGGATAGCAAGTTAACAAGGTTGCTGAGAGATTCTCTGGGAGGAAAAACAAAAACATGTATAATTGCCACGGTATCCCCTTCCATACTTTGTTTGGAAGAGACACTCAGCACATTAGACTATGCACACCGAGCCAAAAACATAAAGAACAAACCTGAGGTTAGTACTCCTGGAATAATTTCTCTCTTGGCAGCTTTGCTACTCTTCATACCAAGTAGGATATGACTTATTTATTGGTTAATATGATTATAGATCAACCAGAAGATGATGAAATCTGCTGTGATCAAGGATTTGTATTTTGAAATTGATCGACTCAAGCAAGGTCTTTGGCCACTCCCTTAACTAACACTTTTCCCTCCCTCTCTCTTAGTGAAATTCCTTTTGTACATGGAGTAATAAAATGTCAAACTTGGGTTCTTAATCATATGCATTTACTCTTGTCTTACTATTTTCATGAAAACCATATGTTTGAATGTTTCTCAGAGGTGTATGCTGCAAGAGAGAAGAATGGAATATACATACCAAGAGATCGTTACCTCCAAGAGGAGGCAGAGAAGAAGGTTCCTTTCTTTCCGTATTAAGAGCTATTGATGTAATAAGTATTTACAGAGGTACAAAATTTTTTCCAATTGATTCATATATGTCAAATTTTATACTTGTCAGGCCATGTCAGAAAGGATAGAGCGTATGGAACTTGATCTAGACTCCAGGGACAAGGTACATTTAACAATAAACCTCACTGAATCTTTGGTTGTTCACATAATAAAATATAATTCATTATTTACATGAAAATTATGAACAGCAACTAGCGGAACTCCAGGATTTGTACAACTCTCAGCAGCAGTCAACTGCTGAACTGAGTGAAAAGCTTGAAAAGACTGAGGTAATATTCAATTAGTGCCAGTTCAAAATAAAAACATTTCCTATGTGTGTTACTGTCATGCAATAACTAGGCTTTGGGTCATAATGCAGAAAAGGCTTCAGGAAACTGAGCATGTGTTGCTTGATCTTGAAGAAAGTCATAGGCATGCAAATGCAATAATTAAAGAAAAGGAGTTTTTGATTTCCAATCTTCTAAAGTCTGGTAAGTGGCATCATCTTGTTTACTCACTTTTGTTTCTATTTTTTGTGTCTTTGATTTGTAAAATGAAATTTAGATTTCCTCTTCTGGACTGTCTTGGAAATTTCCATTTGTCAAAAATCCAATAGTGTTACTACTATCTGTAATGTTACCCACTGCCTTTTTGTTGCAAGATTTGTGCATTTATTATAGTATACAAATTGTTTTCTATTGTGGCGTAACAAATAATCGAAATTACTTTTCTTGATAATGCAAGTATCATAGAAATTGAATATCCATCTATTACAAGTTTAGAAACTAAAATAAAATTTATTATAAACGATGACACAAACAAAACATCCTTCAATACTAAAATTTTGTCTCCACCAAAGTGTAGATGTACAACTCCCACTGCAGCAGCTGCCACAACAGCAGCATCAGCCAAACGGATAGTGACCTCGACTTGTAGTTTACTTATTTCCCAAAACGCAGAGGAATAGAAACAAACATGATCAGTGGCTCCTGTATCCACTACCCACAAGTGAGTAGAAATGGTTGCTAAACATGATTCAACTACGTGTATTTGAGGCATATCCTCTATAGTCAGTCACAAAAATCGAGTCTTTGTTTATCAAAAGACGAAGTTTTATTAAAATACATATCGAATAGTTCGGAGACTACTAGGGTAGCATGGCTGTTATATTAAAAACACTTATTGTTTAGACATGTCACATAAACATGGTTAATGCAATTTAATTATAAAAACCATAAAGACAAATAAGTGCATCTCACATCAGCTCATATTGTCAGATAGTCCAGCGACTACTAGGGTAGCATGATTAACATAATATAAACAAGTTTTCACTAGTCACACACTGACAGATATACCACAGACTATTAGAGTAGCATCAAATTGTGACTAAGCTCGTACCATAAAGCACAAAGAATTTATTCATGTTTTAGTACTCCTCGTAGAGGAGGTCGCACCTACACAAATAGATTATACAACTATTATCTGAAGTTTAATCTATGTGAATTGTAATTCCTCAAAGATCAAGCCTCCACTAGGGCAGTTGGGAATCCCAAGAAAATTATTTTACAAATAAATCAATTTGTAGAGACCATATACAATTTCATATTAAATTTCCAAACAAATAAATATAATTATAATTATAATTATTGCTTAGCATTTTTGAGAAATTGGTTTTTTTCACATAATTATTACATAAACAGATAGATAGATAATTCACTTAAACAATGATAAGCACCAAATGAAAGGATAATTACAACTCATTACATAGCAAATATTATTCAAAATGATAACTAAGAAAAAAACTAACTAAATTTAATCAAATCTAAATAAATTAGATAAATCTAGTTAATCTTATCCAAATATATCTAAGCAAACTAGATTTGATGGGATTTGTTAGTTAGTGATAGAATTGAATAATTCTATCCACAAATCCTATTTTTAGTTTTGCCGCCGGAACCGCCGCCGCCGCGTGACACCGTCGTTGGGAGGTGCGACCATCCGGTGCTGCTGAGCAGTGCCGCCCAGCCCTTTGGGTCCCACTGTTCGCCCGACCCATCAGGTGCGGCACACCGCGCCCAGCCCCGTGGCCCGTGTCGTGTGACCTCGTCGATTGTTGCGTGCCTCGTCGCCCATGTTGTGCCGTCTCGCACCGCCCAACCCTGGGTGCTGAGGCCCCTGGCGAGGAACTTCGGGTGCTGAGGCCCTGTCCCGCCTGCCTCGTCGCACACACCAACCGCTGCCGAGCGCCTACCTGGGCACCCGCGCCCCGTGTCCCATCGCTTGCCAGTATCGCCCGTCGTGCACCTGCGCTGCTGGTTGAGGGTGCTGAGAGCAGCCAGCACGGGCACACGCGTGCACCCTGTCTCTCCCTTGTCCCAGCGCCAGACGTGTCCTGCCCCTTGCTGCTGTTCCCGTGCCTTCCGACACTGTGGCCCGCGCGCCATGCATTATGCCCTCGACACCATGCACATGGCCTGTTGGCAACTTTTGCCGAACACGCAAGGCGACAGATGGGGTTGTCAGGGCGCGACTCGATGCTCGGCGATGTGTCGCGGTCCAGTGTCCGACCTCTGTTCTTCGTTTTTCATGTTCTTCGTTTGATTTCCAGTCCAATTACATAATTGCAAGGAAAAAAAACATAGCACCCTAGTCTACCACGGTCAACCCACGTAGATTTACATATCATTGCATAAACCATGTAGAAACCAACAGAATGTATTTAAATGCATTCGCTTATAGAATTTCATCCCCACCCCCTTATTTATAGGGGTGTTGGGTTAGGTTAGGGATTCTAAGAGGATTAGGTTGGCGACTTCCAATGGGTTGAATCCTTTTAAGTTGAGTCAACTTAAATCAAGTCCATTAATATTAATTGATTCCATTATAAAATTAATATTGTAGTGTCTTTCCTAATCCACATTACGAATACGACTCATTTTTAATTAATTCATTTCTCGTGTTTAAAGTTTTCTACATCCATTAATTAATTTAAGTTTTGCATCTAGTTTTAATTAATTAATCTCTTATTCAAGAGTGGTCCAGTTCAAAATATAATTTATTATACTTTGGAATAAATTATAAGTCGTCCGGGTTTCATATAGTAAAACTTTTTTCGAACAACTCTTAGGAATATTATCAACTAGGGTTCTTGAGATACGATTCGATATACTAACAATACTAGTACCGCTAGATATTAATTACCATTACTCAAGATACCAAATGTGTTTGACGAAAGATCCTTACATATTGATAAGTTAAACTAGTGCATAATCAAGACCATATGCTCAATGTTACATATATAGATTTAGAAATAAATAATTACAGAGACCTTGTACTCTATATACACATCATGCAAGAGTTATCAGTTAACCAAGATAGATGCGAACCTCGAATTAACACTGCAATATTTCACGATAGATTGTCCATATCTATTTAGATTGTGAACTTGATTTTTTCCTATATAAGGAATCGACCTAAAGATTTTTTGCGATTATATATCCACCAATACAAACTCTAATATGTTTTCCAACAGAGAAAGCACTCATAGAGCGGGCACTTGAGCTTCGGTCAGAACTGGAAGATGCTGCATCAGATATCACTAATCTGTTCACTAAGATTGGTCTGCTTCCTTACTTTGATAATGTTAGTTCTTATAAGATAAAGATCGCACCCTAACTCAAAAATAATAATATTTCAGAACGCAAGGAAAAAATAGAAGATGGCAACAGAACTCTTATACAGAGGTTCCAATCCCAATTGACTCAGCAGCTAGGGGTCTTGCACAAAGCTGTGGCGTCGTCGACCACACAGCAAGAACAACAGCTAAAAGAGATGGAAGAGGACATGCATTCATCTGTATCTACGAAGATTGAGGTATAATTTATCTATATTTAGATGCCTGTGGTACATATCAATTATAAGTGCCCTTCTAAAAATTTCATTATGCACTTTGTAGGCTACTGAAGAGCTTCGAGGTCATCTGGAAAAACTGAAAACCATGTATGGATCTGGGATCAAATCTTTAGATGATTTAGCTGGAGAACTTAATTCTAACTCTCAATCAACTTTTTGTCAACTGAACTCTGAAGTTTCTAAACACTCATCTGCCTTTGAAGAGGTCTGTGTTGCATTTGAAATTACTAGAGAATGTTTCTTTAGTATTTTCTGATTGTTAGATCATGTGATGCAGCTTTTCAAGGGAATTACTTCAGAGGCTGATGCTTTACTTCATGATCTTCAAGAAAGTCTGCACAGTCAGGACAAAAAGCTAACTGCTTATGCTGAACAACAGCGAGAGGTTTGTTTTTGGTAATTAATAAACGGACAATGCTGTTATTATCTTTGGTTTCTTTTCACACAGGAAAAATAATTGACTGTGTTTGACATGATATACAGGCTCATAGCAGAGCTGTCGAAACTACAAGATCAATTTCTCAAATTACTGTAAACTTCTTTAGGACATTGGAGGGGCATGCTTCAATGCTGGGACAAATATTTGAAGAGGCACAGACAAATAATGACCAGAAATTATCTGAACTTGAAAAGAAGTTTGAGGTAGCAAAGCTCTTCATAAAACACACTCAGATAAGCTTTTTCTGAGCAGATGCCTGATTTGTGATTTCACTGTAGGAGTGTGCTGCCCATGAAGAAAAACAGCTACTAGCAAAAGTGGCCGAGCTGCTTGCTGGTTCAAATGCTCGGAAAAAGAAACTGGTTGGAACCTCCAAAATTAATCTTTCCCTCCTGATCTAGTGACTTTGATAGAAATTAGGATTATCCATTAGTCTTATAGAGTAACCAGAAGAATAAAAAATGGTTTACCTATCTGTGCTTGCATTGAAATATTAAATTGTCACGTCTAAGCTATCTTGAGAGTCATCTAGAACAATCAGAATTAAGGGACCTCTTCATCTAGAATCCCTGACCTTTGATGCTGAACTTCGTAAACTTAGAGCAATATTCTCAATCTCCCAGTAAGAAGCTCTTTTGCTGCAGTGTTTGAGGATTTACATTATTCTTTTCCATAACTTCAAAGAACTAACACACTAACCTAGTTAGTTGATTGATCAGGCGTTCAAGCACCTCCTTTCCTAGTATACCATCTAAACCCATTAGATTCTTCTGCCCCTGAATATTTCTGTTAATTTCACAAAGTAATTATTTTATATTTTAGTACCGTACTCTAAGTTCAGTGATTCCCATATCTATTGCTCCCAGCCTTGTCTTGAGAACTTCCTTCCATAAATGTTTACAAGGGTTTGCTTAGGAAACATGAAATGGACAAGGAGTAATGTTTTTTGTTTCACTAATCACATCTCTAAGATTTCTAATGTTGTCTTTATCACAATTTTTTATACATCCGAAGAATTAGGCTTTCGAATGATTAGTAGTTTCAAGAGCCAACTTTATTCTTGAAGAAAAACAGAGGATTGTTTGTCATGATTCCCTTGAGTACCTGTAATGAAATTATGTTAAGAAACATCCTTTATTTTCATTAAACACAAATTTACTCCGGTATTTATCTTTCATGAAACATAATGGATGACAAAGAAATTTTGCCCATAACAAGTAATGATAGATTAATTTAAGTCAACCTTCATCAATTTTTCTTGATTTAGTTTTTTACCGCATTAGGTCAAATGTGCAATTGTTGAACTGCGGGAGAGCGCTGCCAGCAGAACCAGCAAATTACAGCAAGAGATGTCAACTATGCAAGAAACTAGCGGTTCTATCAAAGCTGAATGGACAAGTTACACACAATGTGCCGAATCTCATTATCTTGAGGATACTGCTTCAGTTCAAATTGGGAAAGAAGATATGGAAGACGTCCTTCATAAATGGTTAGCGTTCTTTATATATTACTTTTTTTCTGATTTGACTGACTCAACTTGTTAAACATACAAAATATGCAGTATGGAACAAGCAAAATTGGGTGCACAACAATGGAAAAGTGCTCAGGAATCCCTGCTTCATCTTGAGAAGACCAATGTTGCTTCAGTAGATGAAATAGTTAGGTTAGTAATAATTCCATGGTTCCTCTTCAAGTCTTCTTTTGTTCTTTGATTTTGCTCTTTTACGTGAATATACTGTTCTCTGTAGGGGAAGGATGGATACCATTGACGTTTTGTGTGGGCGTTTCTCTTCTGCTGTGAATTGTGCATTGGAAGACACAGATACTGGAAGCAAGAATCTTCTCTCGTCCATTGACCGTAAGCTTTCCAGTTTTGGATGCATTTGGAACTGGTCTGAATAAACAGGAACCTACATTGTTGAAATATTTATAACGAACCAAAAACCACCTGCAGGTTCGTTACAACTTGACCACGAGGCATGTGGCAATCTGGATTCCATGATTGACCCTTGTTTTGGAGACCTAAGGGATTTGAAAAGTGGACATTATCACAAGATTGTCGAAATCACAGAAAATGCAGGGAAATGCCTCCTAGAAGAGTACATGGTGAGACCCATAGGCTTATCAGATATTATGAGAAATATCATAGTTTTCTTGAATTCACCAACTCTGGATCATTTATGCTCAGGTTGATCAACCATCGTGTTCGACACCAAAGAAAAGACCAATTGACCCGTCAAGCATAGCCTCCATCGAGGAACTGAGAAGTCCATCATTCGAGGAACTGCTAAGGTCGTTTTGGGATGCAAAATCATCAAAGCAAGCAAATGGCGAAGCAAAGCATATTTTAGAAGCTGCGGTCGCCATAAGAGACTCCCGAGTTCCCCTCACTGCTCTCAACTAAGGGAATTCCCCTTGGAAGATTGAGACCCCAAATATATGTTCAACCTCTTCATGAACTATATATACATATGTGTGTGTGTGTGTGAGTGTGTATGTATATATTTTTTTGTAAAATTACCCTACGAAAGCAGTTTATAATGATGATACATCTAATAAAAAAGGAAATCGTCAAAAGTCTATATTAATAGATACAACGTTGGAGTGAAATTTATATGACTAGCATGACATAAGTTTGTCGTTAAGAACAGAAATCTAGTGCGAATGGATCAAGTTGAAGGACTTAAGTAAATTGTTGGAGCAATAAACTTAATGATCAAGTACTAACCCAATCTTTACGTGTGAAATTATTATTTATTTTAGGGTAAATTGCCGTAAAAACCATAAAGTTTGGTCAAATTTTGGTCAATTCAGCAAGTTTCAAAATCAGCTAATTATATCTTAACTTTTACAAATTTCGCAATTGTCCCATGGCGAAAATTTTCGGCATCCTATGTGTTTTTTTTTTTTACGTGGCAATGACATGTATTTAAAACAAGGACGTGGCTAAGGATGTGGAAAACTTGAGTGTGATTAATACTGCATAATAAAACGACGTCGTTTCTGAACATTATAACGACGTCGTTTTGGATGGATGTTGACTTCAATTTGAGGATCTAATTTGTTGATTTTGTTGACTTCCCCTATTCTTCTCACGACATTTCTTCAGAAAAAAGAAGTCATTTTCTCGCAAATCTTGTGCTTCAAAATCAATTTCGTTTTTTTTGTGTGTTTTCCTGTCGTCTTCACCCCAACAAAGAAGGGTCCACTGACAAGTGGTGGTCCCGGTGGTCGCGGTGGTCCACAATGTCGCAGCGGAAGAGGTAGGTTTCATTTTTTATTTGTTTTCCATTTTGTCGATTTGTGCTTAGGAGGAATATTTTACTTAGCTAGTGTTTATGATTAGTATTTTGGAATTCTTTACTTAGGATTGCGCAAATCGAGTTGATTTCCGAATTAAAATTAGGGTTTATAGGGAAAACAGTTATAATTAGGGTTTATGGTCAAACTTAATGTGTTTTGTAAAAATAATATTGGGTTTGCAAAATGCATATGCTTTTTGTCGAAATTCCAGAAATTATAAATGTTTGAGAGCATAGGTACAGTTTGTAATTGGAGGCTAATATATGTAGTTTTTATTTTCTAATACATTGTTTTCCAAACCTTGCTAAGGAAGTTCTTTGTCGAAATACAGAATTTGTAAATGTTTGAGGGTATAGGTGTAGTTTTCCCAAATCTTGCTAGGGCATTTTGTAATTGGAGGGAATAGGTGTTAGTTTGCAGTTTTATGTTTTCAGTTTGTCTAATTTTCTTTGGTTGTGCATGCCATTTCTCCAAAAATATGAGTTTGGTCAAATTACACATGATATTTGCCTAATTTTCATTCATTTTTTTCTGTAGGGAGAAATTTGCTATTGTTATACATTATGATGGCCACTTTGAAGTATTGTTGGGTATAAATACATATGTAGGTGGTGATATTGTGATGACGAAAGATCATGATCCAGACATGTTTGGTTTTTTTTACTTGAAGGACTTAGTTGAGAAGCAGGGACTTGTTAGTTGGAAAAAGATCTGGTATAAATTTCCTAGGGAGGATGAGTTTAGGGTCATTGAGTCAGATAAAGAGGTTATGGATATGATGTCCCACCTAACTCCCTTCATAAGAGTTCTACATATTTATGTGGAGGAGGGTATGAGAAAAGCTAGCAGGGATGGTGAGGAAGAACATGAGACTGTGTTTGATAATTATGGAGGGGACGAAAGCAGTGAGGAGGATGAAGAATATTTGGGAAATGTTGTCGAGTCCGATGACAGCCTAGATGACATGTGCTTAGCTTCTGGGGATGAGGAATACTTGGTTAGTAGGCAAAATGTGGCTAATGAGAGAGGGCAGTCGGGAAACTTCATAGACTTGATGATAGATAATGGGGAATATGAAGAAAATGTCTCTGAATATGATGATTCTGATGGAGATATAAATTCAGAGGAAAGTAATGAGGATGAGGATCTTCCTAGGCCTAGGATAAGAAAAAACTTGTATGATCCAAGGTGCAATCACAAAGACCTTGAGATCAAATATGGGTTGTCTTTTGAAGATGGATTTCAATGTAAAGAGGGACTTAGAAATTGGAGTATAGAACATGGAAAATATATCAAATTTAAGAGGGTGAATAGGATTCAATGTGAAGCAAGATGCCCAAAGCCATGTTGTCCGTGGAGAGTCTATGCAAGCGCTCATGTAAATGGATCTGTCATGATCAAATCTTATGGGGGGGATCACACCTGTCCCAGGGACATGATGAATAAATTACTGACATCAAAATGGATAGCCCATCGATACTTGAATGTTTATAGGATTAGGCCTCAGTTTTCTGCTAAAGAACTAGGTGATGACATCCTTATGAGATTTTCTACCAGAGTGCCCAAAGATAGACTTTACAAAGCAAGAAAACAAGCTAAAGAACTTATCAGGGGTTCAGTTGAAGGCCATTATGCTTTGATTAGGAGGTATATTGCAGAACTTAGAAGAGTTGACAATGAGGGAAGGTTTGAATTATTGTTGGGTGATGAAGACATTTTTAAGGGATTGTACATAGGATTTAGTGCATTGATAAAGGGGTTCAAGTTGGGATGTAGACCAGTTATAGGCTTAGATGGTTGTTTCTTAAAAACATATTTGGGTGGGATTTTGATGTGCGCTGTTGGCAAGGATGGAAACAATCAAATGTTTCCGATTGCTTGGGCTGTGGTGGAAATAGAGAATGAGCAATGTTGGACGTGGTTTTTGAAATGTTTAGTATATGATCTTGGGATTCAAAATGGGAGTGGCTGGACTTTTATTTCTGATCAACAAAAGGTATTATCTAATTACTAGTATGTTTAGTACATTATTTAATCACTTATATGTTTGGTATATGATCTAATAAGAGTTTTTTTTTTCAGGGACTTGCTAATGCTGTTAGCAATATAGCTCCAGCTGCCGAGCACAGAAATTGTGCTCGGCATGTTTACATGAACTGGAAGAAAAGGAATGGTGGACAATTGTTGAAGAACATGTTCTGGAAAGCTTGTAGGTCCACATATAAAGAGGAATACCTTATGGCAATTGAAGAGATGAAGAAAGAAAATATTTCAGCCTACCAAGACTTCGTGAATAGGGATGTTCCTAAATTCTGTAAGGCTTTTCTTCCTTGCAACACATGTAGTGATATAATTGACAATAACATTAGTGAAACCTTCAATGGTTACATACTAAATGCTAGAGGCAAGCATATCATTCATATGCTAGAGGAAATTAGGACATCTTTAATGGTTAGACAAGTAAAAAAGGTAGATGAGATGGTGAAAATAACTGACAGTCTCTGCCCAAACATTAGGAAAAAGTTAGAGCTTTTGAGGAAAACTAGTACACGTTGTGTTGCTTATCCAGCTATGGGGAACAAGTTTGAAATTAAAGATGAAGTTCAAAATTTTGTGGTTGACATGTCAAGTAAGAGTTGCACATGTAGGGTATGGCAACTGACTGGAATTCCTTGTATTCATGCCATTTCTGCCATACAATTCTTGAATGTGGATGTTGCAAATTTTGTCAATGATTATTATTCTGTGAAGAAATGGTCACTGGCATATAAGTTTGGTTTGGCACCAATCAATGGTGACAAAATGTGGCCAATTGTTGAGGGATTCATTATCAAGCCCCCTTCAAGAAGAAGAATGCCGGGTAGGCCTAAGAAGAAGAGGGTAAGAGATCCTGAAGAGAAAGATTTGAAGAGGCCAAACCGAATGAAAAGGATTTTTAGAACCATGACATGCCAAAAGTGTCAACAACAAGGGCATAATTCAAGAGGCTGCAAAAATTCTACAGTTTCCAAACAAACTGAGAAGGTATTCCAGTGTATTGTTCAGCTAATTTTGAATTAATTGATGTATTGTATTTAATACTTTTCTTTTGAATGTTTGTGTAGAGAAAAAGAGGAAGGCCGACCAAACATCATGGCTCACAAGCTTCGGCTTCTACTTCAATCATTCCAAGAAGTGGTGTAATACAAGGTCCATCAACACAACATTCTCAAATTGGCGATGAGAATTAGAAGATGAAGATTATGATATTTTTTTGTGGATGTTTATGAGTTTATTAGACTTTTGAAGACTGATGATGAATATTATGTATTGATGGTTTAGCCTTTTGGAAGTGAATATGAATGATCATGGATTTGACTTTTGTAAACTATTGGAAGTGAATATGGATTATCTATGTCATTTAGTTTGACTTAGCCTTGATGTGTCGTTTATTATATGCAAATGTGCAGTTTGTTTCTTCAGCTTGTTGTTTAGCCTTGCTGTGTGTTGCATAATCTTAAATCTTTATAAACTTATGTAATATGGTGTCTGGTTAATGATTGAAGAAATTTTATTTCATTCCTATTCTTTGCTATCAATTCAACTTTTCTCTGCTCAGACTAACTAATTTAAATTGTAAAATTGAGTTTAGATTATTGTTCAGAATTTGATTTGATATGAACTCATCGTCAAGCACGGTAGACTTAAATAAGACATATCACAGTGACAACATTATCTTTCATAAATTATACAAATTATGTTGAATATACAACTTATGTTAATATACAAGTCTACAAAAATGTAGAAAAATTTTGCTAGTGGTTGAGAATGTTCTAATTAATTTTCTAAACAAGCATTCCAGCTCTTGTTCAACATTCTGAATGCTGGAATCCACCTCTTTGGAGAGATTCATGACCTCCTCAACTTGTACACCTTCTATGCTAATTTGCAAGAGGGCTCTCATTTTCTCAAATTCAATAACACCATGAAAGTTGCTCTCTTTCTTCACTGGATCAGTTTCACCACCCACTCTGTACCATTCTCCCAATCAATTGAATTGAAATATATCCACATTCAATTCAGATATATACACTATGCTATACAAATAAATCCATGTTTACATATCCACATTCACATCCAACTCCATGGATTCCAACTTTTTATCAATAAATCCATATTCACAACCAACTTATCAGCAAGAAATTCCAAACTAATTTATCCTCATATTGCAAATTCAGACCCCAGAGCGTTGAATCTGAAGGATTCCAGCTTCCGGTTTGGTGAATAAAAATGACTTTAAAATAATAACCTTTAAATACTTTTCCATGAAAAATACTGCAAACGATTCAACCAGAAAATAAAATTCGATCAATTCCAAACAAATTCCATGAATTCCAATCAAATTCAAAAAACAAAATCTATAAATTCCAATCAAATTCGATGGAAGTCTTGCAGTTCTACAAATAACGAAGAAGAATAGACGAACCATGATATAGAAGAAGAATAACTGAAGAAGGGAGAAACATGAGGAAACGCGATGCCCTAAACCCTTCAGCCCTAAATCTTGTAGAAGAGATTTTATGTTAAACGACGTCGTTTTTAGGTAAAAAGACGACGTCGTTTAATAAGTCGGGACGTTTATGCCACATGTAATATCCGGCTGCCACGTCATATACAAATTTCCCCAAATCTGAATAAACGGGACAACTGCGAAATTTGTAAAAGTTACGATATAATTGGCTGATTTTGAAACTTGCGGGATTGACCTGAATTTGACCAAACTTTATGGTTTTTCCGGCAATTTGCCATTTATTTTAATGTCTTATGCACGTTCTCGAGTGAGGCCCAATTCTGAGCAACCACGTGCACCCTACTTTAAAAAGTTAGTAAGATCAATTTATTTAGACTATTTACAATACCCTAAAAAAATTAAATATGTTCATTACAAAATGACTTTGTAGCCCTTATAAGACAAATTCGTACAATACTGCATACGACAATCACGTACCGTAATATGGTCCATCAATTTGATTTAGTGACTCGTAACTTATTGGATCATGTACAAAATCAAATTCATCATGAATTGAATTTGAAGTGTATCTCTACACAGTTAAAAGAAAGTCACTTTGAAAAGGACACATTTGTAAGTTCCCGCTGAGAGGGAAACCATCAAATACCTAATTTAACTAACTTTCCATTTCATTTTATCTACCTCTACTTCTCATATATCTATTCTTCCCTTTTCTTCTCCCTCTCTTCCAAAATTCAACCAATTTTATACATTCATACTCACATTCATCACATTGCATCCTAGAGTTATTGGATCTCACTACACAACATGGCTTCTGAAAAGTCAGGAGGGCAGGAAGATGATTCTGAAAAATGGGTTCTTGAGAAAATACACATTGATGACATGGCTGATGTGGCAATGGAAGATGGCGAAAAACTAATTTCTTCGTCTACGTCTTTCAATGAGAGATCTACCAGTTTGAGGAAGAGGAAGGTCATCCCCAGCTCCGGCCCTAAGATGGGAAGGATGGAATCCGGTGCCAAGAGGGGCCTAATGAGCCTCCGGTTTCTTGATAGGGCCAAGACGGGGAAGAAGGAGGATGCGTGGAAGGCCATTGAGAAGCGTTTCCACCAGAATTCTGTTGATGGCAGGCTGTTTAAAGACAAGTTTGGGGCCTGCATTGGTATTTTCCTTCAATTCTTGAAGATTTGTGGGTGTGTTTTTGGATTTGACCCTGTTTCTTGTGGAAGGGATGGGAGACAGCAAGGAGTTCGCGGGGGAGCTGTATGAGGCGCTGGCAAGGCGTAGAAACATCACCACTGAGAAAGGGATAGACTTGCTACAACTGAGAAAATTCTGGGAAGACATGACAAATCAAGACTTGGATGCAAGGCTTCACATATTCTTTGACATGTAAGAGAACTTGTAGTTTGAAAATAGGATGCTCAAATGTAGCTTGACTATGTTTTGGGTTATGACACTAGTATTTTTTAATTTTGCAGGTGTGACAAGAATGGTGATGGGAAGCTATCAGAGGATGAGGTTAAAGAGGTGAGCATCAAGTTTATTACAGCAAAATTTTCATTTTCATATATCTTCCACTCAAGATGTTCTCAATTTCTGTCAAGTTAAGGTTCTAGTAATGAGTGCATCGGCAAACAAACTATCAAAATTCAAGCAAGAAGCCACGACATATGCTGCATTGATCATGGAGGAGCTAGATCCTGATAATCAAGGATATGTAGAGGTACCACCCATTTTGATCCAATCATTTTCATTTTCTTGAATATTAAACTAGCCCTCTCTCTCTCTCTTATGCTTCTTGTATTGATTCAAACAGATGTGGCAACTCGAAGCACTGCTAAGAGGGATGGTTGGATCAGAAGAAACCCAAAGATCAGACAAGAAAACAGACACACTGGCAAAAACCATGATCCCCAAAGAATACAGGACTCCAATCAGCCGATTCCTGTCCAGGAACAAGGAGAAATTCTTCGAAAACTGGAAAAAGATATGGGTAATCATGCTATGGCAAGGCACAAATGTCTCCATCTTCACTTCGAAGCTGAATGAGTATCAGCACGTACCTGCTTTTCAAGTGCTCGGATTCTGCCTCTGCTTCGCCAAGGCTGCAGCTGAGACGGTCAAGTTCAACATGGCCCTCATCCTCGTGCCCGTTTGCAGAAGAACTCTCACAAGACTGCGAGAGACATTCCTAGTCCGAGTCATCCCTTTTGATGAAAACATCAACTTCCACAAGCTGGTCTCGGGGGAGGTTATGTTGGGAACCGTAGTTCATATAATAATGCACACGAGCTGCAATTTTGTCAAGATATCAAGCTGTCCTAAAGATCAGTTTGATACAATTTTTGGACCGGTCTTCAATTACAAGCAGCCGACTTATCTGGATTTGCTGTTAAGTATTGAAGGGATTACCGGAATTATAATGATAGTCTTGATGCTTTACGCCTTCATATTGGCAACTCACTCGTTTAGGAGGAACATGATTAAGCTGCCCGGGCCTTTTCATGTTTTGGCAGGGTTCAATTCCTTCTGGTATGCTCATCATCTGCTGGCTGTGGTTTACATTCTCTTGCTTGTCCATGGTTGGTTCCTTTTTCTCACCCCGGAATGGTATAAGAAGACGGTATGCCATGTTAAGATACGCATTTCCTTTTCTTGTTTTTCTACAATCTCCATTGTAATGTGGACTGATTTTACAGACATGGATGTATGTGTCAGTGCCAATGCTGATCTACACCACTGAGAGAATCCTCACACTCTATGACCGAAACTACAAAGTTGACATCAATAAGGTAAGGTTACACCATATATCCGCAGTGTTTCATGATCTCTGAGACGCATGCAGCAGCAAGCCCACATTGTTTTTCATTGTTTTGGAAGCTCAGGCTGTCATATATACTGGAAATGTATTAGCCCTTTACATGAGCAAGCCTCCCAGATTCAAATACAAAAGTGGGATGTACCTATTTGTCAAGTGTCCTGATATATCTAACTTTGAATGGTAACTCTAAAATCAATCTTACAATAATATTTGTTACTACTTGCTATCTTGAGATTTTTCACTCGATAAACTTTGCTTTACAGGCATCCATTCTCCATCACTTCTGCACCAAACGACGACTATCTGAGCGTCCACGTACGCACATTGGGAGACTGGACAACAGAGCTCAAGAATCGCTTTGAAAAGGTTGCTTTCCGTTTGCTTTATTGCACGTACAACTGAAAGGTCTCACTTGACTGTAATCATTCATTCTACACAGGCTTGTGAACCTCAATCCGAAAGACAAAGAAGGGGAGATCTAGTGAGGATGGAAACTAAGGCATACACAGAAACTCCACAAGAGTGAGAAATTCTAGTCATATTTCAACTTCAACATTGCACATATCTCACTCATCTCTTTCCACAGATTCCCAAAAATTGTCGTTAGAGGGCCTTATGGTGCCCCAGCGCAGGATTATAAGAAATACGATATCCTTCTGCTCGTTGGTTTAGGCATTGGAGCTACTCCATTCATCAGCATTATCAAGGACATAGTGAACAATGAATCACGCTCGGTAAAACTGCAATAAATTCCACCAATTTGTGCACAAAAGGGGGTGAGGCTATACTAAACAGATTACATAACTATCTGAATCAGGTAGTACCGGATGATGTGCCTGCGGACAAGCATGGTCCGGAGAGAGCATACTTCTATTGGGTCACTAGGGAACAAGGGTCATTCGACTGGTTCAAAGGCGTTATGGATGACATTGCAGAATACGACCATCATGTGGGCCTAATACATTAAACTCATCGAGCTAAGAAACTTTTTTTTTTTTTTCTAAACAAAGTTGCTGTCTTTTGCAGCATATCATAGAAATGCACAACTACCTGACAAGCATGTACGAGGAAGGAGACGCTCGATCGGCACTGATTGCAATGGTGCAGTCACTGCAACACGCCAAGAATGGAGTGGACGTGGTCTCAGAGAGCAGGGTAAGCACATTCACAACAATAACAACTCACATCAAAAGTAAATGCATGTTATCTTGAATTTTGAGGTTGCTGTTGGAACAGATACGGACTCATTTTGCGCGGCCCAACTGGAGGAAAGTGTTCACTCATTTAGCAAGTGTACATCCGTCTAGTAGGATAGGTAAAGCCATGAATTCTCTAACACTATTGGAAAGCTCATTGCAAAACACAAGCATCTCCAAAGCTGAAAATCGAAATCTTGCAAGTGTTTCAGGAGTGTTCTACTGTGGAAGTCCAACGCTAACAAAGACTCTCAAGAGGCTCTGCCAAGAATTTAGCATGAATTCATCTACTCGGTTCCATTTCCACAAGGAGAACTTTTAGAACTTTAAGCGATAAGTCGTCAAGATTTAGATAGCAATGCTTGCATGTTTATGATCAGCCTCAGCATTCATCCTCTGCGTGCAGCTATTCATTTATACGTCGTTGAATCTCTTAATTTTCATTATGACAAGTAGCCTGATCGATGAATGCATTTCATGTCCATACCTCATTAGATATGCATTCTCATTTCAAATCTTGAACATTCTCAAAACTTATTTTCATGATCGATATGCTTTCTGTTTGACCAATCTTTGTGCGGAAATTTGTTCAGATTTTACTGTAACGTAATACTAAATGACTTTCACTCACGAGATTAAGAATTCCAAAATTAGGAGGCATATAAAACAACCATATTATTGTACAGCTTTCTAATGTACAAAACAAACTGGAATAAGAAAAAACTCACGCTACAACATTGTGACAAAGAATTGAGAAACAACAACAAAAACTATTTCACAACTACCAAAGATCAAAAGAAAAAAAGAAAAAGGATCAAAAGATTACCGAATTTCAGTCTACAACCACACGCAAAAAAAGAAAAAGAAAAAAGGAATTGAGAGAAGACCTCAACACTATCAGGATCATCAGATTCAGCCACCACAAATTGCATAAACCTTGACAAGAATGGGCAATATGTTAGTACCAATTCTCCTATCAAGCAAGAAAATACTGTGCTGCAAGAAGACATAAGGTAGAAAGGAGTATATAACTACCTTTTAGAACACATTCTTCTGCAGATCATCTAGCCCGGGATCAACCATTTCTTTCTCCTCAAACAGTGGGGCATCTAGTGTAGGAGGACTCTGAAGGATTCAAAATCATTTTAGTTCATTTATATAATGTGTGAAGCATGGATATAATTCTGGTTTCTGAAACATGTATGCAAGCATGAAACCTAGCTTTAAATTCAATGAATCATGTCCACAAAGATGCTAGAGTTTCTGCAATTACCATGCAACGAACTAGAGCCCAATTTATGCCGCGGAAAAATGGATGCTGCTTAACTTCATTAGCCCCTTCGTGTGATCCTAGTCTGTTTTTCGGATCTCTGTGTAGCAGTCGATACATTAGCTGCTTTCCTTGGAGACTCACCTGTAGC
>JAYDZE010478671.1:0-15916 GCA_034509125.1 Monilaria moniliformis
GCCGAGCTGATTTGCCTTTGGTTCGAACTCCGTCATAGACGAGCTCTTGACCCCTGGTCCGAGCTCCTTCATTGCCGTGCTGTTCTGTTTGTGGGCTGGGACTTTTAATGGGCCGAACTCCTCACTGTTGGGCTGAACTTCTGGTGGGCCGGGCTGCATATCCTATCAGCCACCTCCCGACATCACCGATCATACCGCCGACCACCGCTCTTCGTGAATCCGAAAAAAAATTCCAGCGAGAAAGCAAGAACAGAAAGCCCAAATTTTTTTAAAAACAAATCCCAAAATTTCACAGCAAAAATTTGAAGAATTTGACGATTCATTCCATGCAGAGGAGCAAATCGATGAAAGCATAAAATTGAAGCCTTCAAACCATTCTATTCTTAATCCTCAAACCAATTAGGTCTTGTTTTGCATGAAACATGATTTCTAATCCTTAAACAATTTGGTCTTGGTTAGCGTGCATTAATAGAATATAACTTAAAACAATCAAAATCAATTCGTATAAAATGATTGGAAGCAATTTCGTCAAATCGACCAACACTTAAGCAGAAACCAAAGCAAACATAACATGCTTAAGAATTCACGAAAGTTCATAACAACAAAATAATCAAATCAATCCACCACGTATTGGCTCTAATACCACTTGTAAGAACGCATTTAACATATTGAATACGAACAATATTAAAGTCGAAGCGTACCCGAATACATGTTCGTTGATTTGATGTAGGATTGATCATCTTTCAAGTGATAACTTTTAGAGAATTATCGTATTTCTCATTTGTATAATGTCGTATAGGAATGAGATCTATCGACTATCTATACATTTCACTTGGGGACTATAAGTCCCCATATTTAGAGACGAGTCCCTAAAGTTTTACCTAATTCCAATCTCACCCATAACAACACTAAAGTTATTCTAAATGGTATCTACATAATAGTCCCTACACTTTTATAAATGATCATTCGACCATATTTATCTTAAATTAGTTGATCACTTAATCGGGTCGTTCGATAGATAGTGATTAATATACGGTCGTTAAATGATTTATGTTGGACCATAATTGTATGTTCCAACACTCATCTCTTGTGCAGTGCATGTGCGTGCACAGGTGCCAGTGTTTTTTATTATTTTGATCTACCTCATGCACTTTCATTTATAAAAACAAATAACCTTTTAGTCAAGTTACAAAAATTGCCTCACCTTTGAAAATTTGAAAATTGGTCTCGCATTTGCAAAGAAATCGCAAAACTGACCCACTTTGAAATTTCGGATCCGAAATCATGACATGGAGCACCAGATTCCATGTGGGATATTGTTATATATTGTTATATTTCATATAGTCATGAATCAACATCATTCACGAGTAACCCTAAAAACAAATGTAAAGACATTTTGCGTGGGTGAATTGTTGTGGTTTCACATGCAGAAATTACCAAGCAAGAAGTTGTAGTCAACATAGGGGTAGTTTTGGAGGCATGCGAGGTTCCCCAGAAAATGAGGTGCCCAAAAAATTTGGATATGTGTATGTGAGAGAGAGAGGGGATCAAATGAGTCCCCTTCTTATCGTGAGTATATCAGTCTTCCTCTTATTACTACACTAGACGTCTAAAATTACTGAATCTGTTATTTAATTTACTGCACCGGGTTCATATACATATAGTCTATGAATTTGTGTGTGTGTGTGTGTGTTTTAGAGAGAGAGGGAGAGATCAAATGAACCATCTTCTTTTTACTACATTAGACATCTAAAATTACTCAATCTATCATTTAATATACTTGGAAATATAAAATTACTATCTACTTGGTAATTTACTGCACTAAAAAAATGAATTTACCTGGGTACGAATCATGAAATGGATGATTTTTTTTTAATTGCAGTAAATTACACAACGAATTCAGTAATTTTATACGTCCGATGTAGTAATTATTAAGAAGGGAGCTCATAGATTTACGATAAGAATGAGACTCATAATAACCAATAAATAGTAATTTTTTCTAGTGTAGTTAATATAGAGTAAAGGTGTGGGTAAGTAAAATATGCGATGTGGGGCGGAAAGGTGCAGCGTAAAGTGTTATATGGGGGCGGATGGTAAGTATGGAGAGCGAGAATGAAATAACGATAATATTGATACATAGGAAAGAACAAGAGACCCTCGAACTAATACCAAAGTTCAAACTTATTCCAAGAATAATGCTTACCTCCCTTCTAACCTTCAGGAGGTATCTATAACTATTTTCCTAGGACTAAAGATAAACTTGACTCCCGACTATGTAAAACGTAAGGGAATCATATGGTTGAGGGGAAGCTTTATAAGAGTGTTGTTGGAGCGCTTCAATATGCAACAATAACACGAATGAAAATTAGCTATAGTGTGAACAAACCAAGCCAATTTATTTCGTGTCCTCTTGACACGCATTGGAACACCGTCAAGAGAAATCTCAAATACTTGACTGAATAATTGGATTACGGCCTGCATATTCAACAATCAAATGGGGTGCTTCATAATTTTTCCGGCTCAGATTGGGTGTTGGATCTTGATGATCGCACATTAGTGTCAGGGTATTGCGCTTATTTTTTACGCAACTTGATTTCCTAATCTTGAAATAAGCAAAGCGTGGTGTCTTGATCAAGTACTGAGGCTGAGTACTAGGGTCGTGCTCTAGCGTCATCGGAAGTGACATGGATTACATCTCTACTTTCAGAGCTGTGAATCAAAGCGGAATTTATCCTCCTAAAATTTGTGTTGATGACCTCAGTGCAATAGCACTCCCTCCAAATCCTATTTTGCATGCTCATACGAAACATGTAGAATTAGATGTGCATTTCGTGCGAGATAAGGTGGAGGCTTAAGAAGTTGAGCTAAGGCATGTGGTCTCCTCGAATCAAGTGGTTGATATCTTCACCAAACCGCCGAGTTACGAATTATTTGTGAAACTCCAAAACAAGAGTGGTAAATAGGGACGTCCTACGAAATTATGGTGGCGGCGAATGGTTTAGCTTTGCTGGCATGGTGGTTAGAAAAAACTTCACCTCTAGATTGGTAAATAGGGACGTCCTATGAAATCATATCTCGAAAATCCTTCAAACTCGTGGCAGACCCAAAATTGAGATCGTCGGCGACAACCGTATCGCGATTGTATTCAGCAGCAATCATGATCGGCGTCATGGACTCCTTGATAGACCATTTCATTTCTTTGATAGCCTGATGTTGTTTAATGAACCAAAAGGATTGGAAAAAACCACAGATAAGAAATTCATATATTTTAAACATATATTCAGATCCACAATCTCTCCTTGCTCTGCATGACCCTTTTTACTGTTTGACAAATTGTTGGGGTTGTAGGGCTAGTACAGGAGATAGATACATGGGACGATGGTTATTGTCTAGGGAAATATGCACGCCTTAGGGTTATGAGAAAAGTGGATAAAGTAATAAACCCTTACAACAATGTGTGAGTATCATAGTGGGCCATGAAAAAGCGGCACACACTACTATGATCAGCTATGAGTGTCTACCAAAATTCTACAATGCATGATGACGGATAGGATGCTCATGATGCTCTCACAGTAACTTACATTAATAATTCGAAATTTCATGTGATTAAATAATGGAATGTTTACATTACAAAATACAAATTACAAATTACAAAGTTTAAGTAATAAAATAAACAAACTGATATGAGAGAATTACATTTACATTTACAATTACAAATTTACAATGAAAGGTAAAACAATAAAGGAAAAGGACTTGGGCTCAATTTAAATCCTTAAAGTTAGACTTTAAAATTTTAAATTGAGTAGCATGCATATACTCATCCAGGAATGAAAGCCCACGTAGTTCTCTTACCTTCGCTTACCTTGACTCCTAGTCCTCGATCTCGAATCGTTTGGTCTCGGTAAATTTTCCAGTGTCATTCTCGACACGATTAACATATTCCGATTCTTGAGATCTCATTTCCGACTTGGCCCAATAATCAAGTAACATGATCCCTTCCATGTTTCTTGTGATCATGTTGCTTCTTAATTCGGCCAAGACGCATCCAGCACTGCACGAATCTCTTTCGCCATGGTGGCGAGTATGGGATAGTCCTTCTCATACATTGACCACCAATCTAGGATGTTGAGTTGGTAGTGTTGAGGACCTGCATCTTTGAAAATATCGCGAGATTTCAAATATATATCTAATTCACAATTAGCTCTACTCCTATGTGTTGTATTAGTATATAGTGATGCTACTTTTAGTGCTATTCAGTCGTTATAATCTATGCCTATGTAAAATCTATAGTTACTAAAGTTAGATTTTCTTGTAGAACTAGAAGTAGAAGTGGAAGTGTTTATTTGATTATCAATATTTATTTTGTTTCATATGAAACTCTAGTGTTTAAACCTAATTGTGCTAAGTTCACTAGAGATAACTTTTGCAAACTTTCATAATAGCAATCTAAAATATTACAAACACCGCCTAGTTTCCATTTTGGATCCAAGCATTTAGCAACTAAAAATACCATTAGAGTTTCCCTAAAATATTTTACCCACTTTTGAACCATGTAAAATATCATAAGTCGTGATTGTTGACTACTGTTTTCATACAATTATTAAAATTTAGTGTCATATACATGTTATGCTCTAATACATGAACAAAAGTACAATAATAAACGCCATATAATTCACAGTTGCAATTTTAAAAGATTTAAATAATCTAAATAAGCACATACATTGAGTCCAAAACGAAGGTTATAAAAGCAATTATCACTACAGCTTCTAAAAGATCAACTAGATAATTTGTATGTTCCAATGTTGAATTATCATGTAAAAAGTTGAATTCCATCTAGTTGATATATCCATAATAAAATTCGTATATCTAGCTTTTTATTATGAAAATATTTTAATTATTTCTTTCCTATGACTTTTTTTTTATTATTATGAATCAATTTTAAAACTTGTCTAATTGGTTCTACATATTCACTAAAAAAAATATAGAGCATCTTGAACACATAAATTTAAAATATGATATATAAATCTAACATACAAATATTGTCCATTAACAATAGGGGCACATGCATTAATTAACGCATAAATACTAGCAATATTGGCATAGGCGTTATCAAAACCGACAAAAAATATTTTATTAATTAATTAAAATTCATTTAAAATTTGAACAATTAACTAAGCTATACCTTGAGCAGTATGTGGTGCTGGATATTCCTAATTGCAATTAAACGTTTGTTCAAACTCCAACTATTATCTACAAAACCATAATTCTCATATAGAAATTTGTATTATATGCATCAGCCACACATCATAACAAATAGAAACTTTGTGATTTGAGCGCAATAAATATTTTCCTAATTCAACTTTTTGCCAAAACATTGTTTTACTATAAATCTAGTGAGACAAGTTCTACTTATTCTTTTAGTAGATTGATTATATGCTTGTTTTACACTAAATTAATACTTTCGTTGTCATAATCATTAAAAGGAAAATGTGACATAGCAGCATATATATCCATAATATTAGTTGCATCATTGTGGTCATATGTGCAAAGAGAAGGTGTACCTGATTGTTATTAATCCGTATGGGCGGCGTCGGGTTGATAGTTTAGTTTGGTTTGGGTTGAGCTATACCCAAATTCGACCAGATGATATTTCTCCTTGTGCCGGATGAACACACCAAATCCTCCTCCCTGTGTAAATTTGTACTGCAAATTGTAATATTTGTGGTACACAATGAATTTTTTTGGATCATTGGGACTACAATTAGAGTCATTATTTTCCTCCTTCTTAAAATGCTTGACGAAGATGTTAGATGTCTTAGATCGTTCCTTTGGCAGTGGCAGTGGTGGTAGCATTTCTTTTTCTTCTTATTCATCGGCTGAATATTGAAATTATTCATTCTTACTCGGTGATATAAAGAAATTGATTGTTGAACCTCATCACTTGATATGAAATATAAGTCGTCGGGACTTGTGTCAAAAAATGTATCAGGAATTTCTTGGGAGATGTTGGTGTTGTTCATGTTCAAGCCTGATAGGGCACCGACTACATCATATTCCTCTTTCTACAAACATGTCATATATTGAATTATTAATCAAATTTCTTAGGTAGGTTACCATTATTAATAAATTATAATTGAAAATAACACAATTTTGACAATTTTCTTAGAATTTACATGCATACGAGCAACAACTTGTTCCAATAAAAATTGAGTTGATCCTGGGCATCTCAATGTGATAGTCTCTTTGACCTTGGACAGGGGGGCATCACTTTGATTTCGGCAACAAACCTTATCACCACGGTTAGAACAGGAAGAGCACATTGTGATACTGTAAATATGGTACACATGTATAAATGTATAAATAAAAATGATATTTGAAGATTTGAGAGAAATTGAATTTAAAACTTGAAACTTGGTTTGGAGAGGTAAGTAAACATAGTAAATTAGTACGCACAATTGCACAATGACAAGTAGAGAGAGAATATAGTAGAGTGAGAACAGAGTAGAGAGAGAGATAGAATAGAGTAGAGAGAGATAGAGATAAAGCAATTGTGAGGTAAAAAGTGAGAGTTCTTGTAATAAAAGAGGTGTGATTTGGAATAAGAATGAACTTGGGTATTTATAGATATAAATGTGTGGAAAATTTTGAATTTAAAATTAAAATTTCAAAAAAGAAAATTGAACTCGGCCGGTTTTACTACAAAAAACTGACCTACGTCTGAACCCTAACACCTAGCATTTACAGCTCCTCGAGAATCGATTGTTAACCGGTGTTTTTGTCAGAAACTGATGAAAACCACCAATTTCAGACTGAAAAAGATTTCGTAGGACTGCCACCTGATGGGGAAAACTAGGTGAGAATTCTCTTAAACCCTGGATCCCATATGACAATGCTCAGAATTTAATTATCATGCAATTCAATTAAATCTGCCTTGAATGCAAATTGACAATTAATTAATTCGAAATCCTAGATCAAGATATCTAAGAATTTGAATCATACCTTTTAATTGCAGATCTTTTGTTTGTAGATGAGGGCTTGCAACTCTCACCGCTCCTCCGATATTCTACCTCGAATCTTCTAGCCTATTACCAAAAATCAAGATTTGAATGTAGGGTGGTCTATATCATTTCAAACTCTATAAAGTAAAGTGAAGAAGAAAATAAATAGAGAGATAACAAAGAGAAAACACGCTTAGGCGTATTTCTCGTGTGACTAATTTAATGCATTTAATTCTCCACTCTCCTATTTAATATATAAGGAAATTTGGACTGGGCCTCCCTATTGGGCTTTTACTAATTTATTTGTGGCCCAATTTAATTTAATCGCAATAGAATATTATTTTGGACCACTATAGAAATTAACATTGACTTACCAGTCCAAATCCAAATTACAAATAATCTAGACTTCCTTTTTAATTAATTTATTTTCCTTGTTTAAGATTCTAATATTCATTAATGAATTTAAGCTCACTGCTGGCTTAAATTTATTAATATCTTTTACCAATAGTGGTCTAGTTCAAGAAAATTATTTATTATATTGGAATAAAGTCCAACCAGACGAGTTTCGTATAATAAATTCATTTTCTCGAACACCTCTTGTTGATATTATCAACTTGGTTCTCCAAGACACAATTCAATAAAATAACAATCCTACCACCGCTAGATATTATTTACCACTACCCAAGATATCAGGATTCTTGGGTTACGAAAAATCCGCACTTTTTGATAAGTCAAAGCAGTGCATAATTAATATCGTATGATCAATATCATATATAAAGATTAAGAAACAAAAAATCACCGAGATCTCATCTTTCAGCAATCAGCAAGAAAGTCTTATCTCAACGTGAATCCATTCAGTACAATACCACACCAATGTCATTAGTCTCCAAGGGCTAGGAAACTTTTGAACTGACACTGCAACCTTTCACGATAGATCGTCCAAGTTTATCCACGCTATGAAACTTAGTTTTCTTCTACAAGGCACCTACTGAGAGACCATTAGTGATGACATAACCACCATTCAGTCTACTATGCAAAAGATCTAGACTTGCTTGATCACCAGATTATAAAAGGTAAACCATGTAACAATAATATATCTTCTCAATTATCGGGGAATAGAGTTCTTAGAGTTATGAATACATACATACCTCATAAAGCATACTTCTAATATACAACTGCAACAATCTCCCACTTATACTTGAAGCATGATTTTGAGAATACCCTCCATCTATTATTCTCCCATTTCTACTCAAAAATAGTGTTGACATGCATCTCATGCTCATCTATTTCACTTAATGATCCTACATGCATAATCAACTTATGAAATAAATGGTCAGGGTATGAGCCTTTTCAATTTTTGTCATCACAAAAATTTTCATTCTTAAGAATAGTGCTACCTCTCTATGTGTTTTGATAGCTTTAACAGTCTGTAGTTCTTTCAATTATGTCATTGCACCTGAAATATCATAGCATACTGTGATACTCTCTCTTTAGACATGCTCGAAACTACATGTTAGATCCATTAGAAAGTTCTTGAGCTAAGTATTTTTCATTGCTACATTTAAAACAATTACATTCACGTATCACGGTAGAGTATGTGATACATTTCTGTTTCACACTCCTTCATTACATGGCTCAACTTACTAATATAAACACATAAATAGAGGTATATTTCTTGAGTCGTAATTAATGTTAGAATTTCATTTTGTATAACCCACATGACATAAGTTTTCTGACTGATAAAATTTGATATACTTCTTAACCCCTTAATGTACTTGAGTATATTCTTTACTCAGTCTAACGTCTTGACAATGATTAGACTGATATCTTGCTACTATACAAAAAGCAAAGTAAATATCAGGTATAGTGTAGATTATAGTATTTGTGAGATTTCCATATGAACAAGCATGTTGAAACTTTCTCACCTACTCTATCATATTTTATGTCGTAAGACACATACTTTAGATAGAGTGAAGACCATTTCATGGAATTCTTCATACTAAAATCCTCAGGCATAATAATGATGTAAGATTTCCGAGAGAAGCACTATTATTCCTTCTTAAGATCGTCCTAATAATATGGCCATTCATGTCCCTCATCCTTCATCTTAATTATTTGGATAATCATGCCCTTACGACTTATGACATCTTCTTGTCGTTGCCAATCAATAGAATGTTATCTACATATATAACCAAGAATACCCCTAACTTTATATCATATTTCACAACTTCTATCAGGGCATTGTTCAAATCCATAGAATTTGACCACCTGATGAAAACAAAGATTTTATGATCATGAAACTTCATCAATCCATTAATCAACCTCTTTAAGCTTTTACATCATTTGTCATTTTGCTTTAACTGCATATACTTTAGGTAGTTCTATGTACATGCTCTCCTCAAGACTTCCTTTAAGGAAATTATCTTATCGTCCATATACAGAACTTCCCAAATTATAGGATGCTATCAACAAGAAAATACTGACCAACTTAAGCAAAAACATAGGTGAAAAATGATCTCGTCATAATTGATGTACTTTTTCACCACTAGTCTTGCCCAAAAGACAACAGTCTTCTCGTTAGATCCTCGTTTACTCTTGTACACTCATTTACATACTGGTAAACAACCTTGGGTATGAGTACAAGACCATAAATTTTCTTGTTTAGCATAGATTGCAGTGAGGATATCACCGATTCTTTTCAAGAACGATTATCCCTTTATTGTATAGCTTCTTTGTGGTTTAGAAATTCTGTTCTTCCAATCTAGAAACCGAATCTAAAGATAATTCTATGATCAAGAGTCTTGTAAGTTGTTTTACAACTCTCCCACTACGATAAGGTTCTACTATATATAACTTATTTGCAGCTTATGAATTTGGTTCTTCCAAGCTAGGAAATGAATTCGAAGATTCTTCGAAGCTTAAGAACCTTATAAGGTTATTATATAACCCTCCCACTGCAATGATAATATACATTACTTTGTGTATATGTGATAATTAGGGTATGGTGGCAGTGCGAAGCACCAAGCCGCCATGCAGTATTTTCTCTTGGATATGTGGTATACTGACAGTTTTTAATTACTTCAAAACTCTCAAACTAGTGGATTTTTGGTTTCTCACTTAGTCATATTCTAAGAATCAAGCATTGATGTAAACAATGTTCTTACGATTCATAGGACAATGAAATTTCACAGCTTCGTTCCCTTAGATTACTCTTACACAAATACATTTAAAATGAGGTATCAATCTAATCGTCATGCTTATCCAACACTAGCCAGTGTTGGTCAATTCCAAGTCATGAGATGTCTTACACTAGGTTGCCGCCCAATTCACAACTCAAAAATCATGAGGACCGATTTATGGTACAAAATTTAAAATGAATACTACCGTCTCTTAGAGCCCCTTAAACAAAATAGGCAATTCTTTATAACTTATCATCTATCTAACCATCTCTAAAAGAGTCAGTTTCTTCTTTCTGCTACATCATTCTGTTGGGCACTAGATGTAGTCATTTAGGATATAATTCCTGCTTCTAATTAGTAGACCTTAAATTCACTATTAAGGTAGTTGCATCTACAATTAGATCATAGACACTTGATAGTCTATCTATGATACGTTTCCACAAGTATTCTAACTTATTTGAGAGCTAAAAAGTTCATAAGTTGTGACATATAAATAATGATTCGCAAGTTGGAAAAAAGAATCTGTTAGTCATCTTACTTCTCAAGAATGATTCGCAAGTTGGAAAAATAAGTTCTACAAATAGATCATGTAGTGGACCATGCTCCGCCATCTTTTGGATTCATGGAACTTGGAGACTTCTCTTTTAAAATTAATTTGAAAGTTATACATATTTGTTTCATTCACTTGTGCATAATTTATAGTGTAGAGATTGTAATGAATATGCTAAATAGATAATCATGTTACTTTTCTTGATAACCATTAGGTTTTCAAAAGAAACAATTTATCCATTTATGACTAGTTTATAAACTGGACTTTCGTTCTTTCTAAATAAGCATATAAAACAGATCTCTGAACTAATAAATTATCGCTTGCATGACTCCCACTATAATAGTTGTCATTCTCATGGCATTTCCCTAGATAATAATGCATATTACTAAGTCTTCTTATTTCCAAGAAATCTATCTTTATTAAAGCAGACATAATCAATGAGTCATGTATCTACTACCTATGAATAGGTAGAGAAAACCGTTGAACTATGTTTCGACTTTCAGTAATTTAGGCGTACCTTTATCCACTTTTTGTGTCATCTCTGATAACCATTTGTAAAAGTTGTCTGGTGGCTTTTCCAAGTTAATCAGGACAATATCCAAATTAATTATTTTCTTATTCCAGAATTGCTCGAGAAAAATTATTTTGAGTAGCTAAAGCAACAAGGAGAAAAAGATAGATAATGAAAAAATAAATGTATTATCACATACTATTTTGATACATAAATTGCAAACAACCACAAAACAATTAATGAATCTCACAACAGTCAAACACGAATCAAGTATGCCAATAGGGTGGTCAAATACTGATTCATGCTCAAACAAAATTTTCTGGTCCCACAATGTTACAGATAGACTAGAGACCACTAAGATGGCATGGCTGCGAAATCGTACCAAAGCGCATACCACAAATTTAGCACCAAGAATTTTATTTTTATTTTGATATTTCTCCTAGAGAAGGTCGCACGCCACTAATAAGATTCTACAGCTATCAATTTTGAAGTCTACACATATGAACTTGTAATTTCTTGAGAATCTAGCTCCCACTAGGGTGGGTCGGTAAATTCATAGAAATCACTCCATAAATAGACCAATTTTTGGAGACCATATACAACACTTATTTATTTGGAATAAAACTCAGTCGTAATTAACGCTCAGTCATTTTAAAATATGGTCTTTGCATAATTATCACATAAGCAAATAAGAGAAATTAATCCACTTAAAACACGGATAAAAATTGCCAAAAATAAAACAGATAATAAAATAAATTACAACCCATTTACATTTGGCAAAACATTACCCTAAACTGGATAACTGATAAAAATTAAATTGGAAATTTTAGAAAATTTGAATTAAAATTTTAAAATTTCATAAAATTCCAAATAAAAAGAACAAGCCCCAGGATTTAAAATCCTAGGTTTTCGATTCGGCAGCCAATCGAGGCTCCTCGACGAGGACGTTCGATTGGCGGCATCAATTTGATCGGAAATGGTCTCTGGCACCGTCGATTAGGCAGGAAACCATTATGTTTGTTCCCAGCTGAAGCCATTGAAACCCTCTGTCTTCGATTCCGCCTCCACAAGCGGTGGCTGCTTCAACCACTGCCACCAATCGACTCACCTCATCATGAGCTCCAAAAGCCATAAGGTCTAGCTGCGTGGTTCATCGCTGGTCGCTGGGAATTTGGAATCAAACAACCCGCAAATTAAATCACGTATTGAAACCCTAGCCCCCGCGACTTTCCCAGTTTAATTCTTCCTCTCCGACGTAAATTGGATGACGGCAACCGGTCCTGGTCGAAGCCAAGACCAAGCTGTATCTATTGGTCCCAGAGTTCGGTGGTGAATCCCGTCGAATCGTAGGGAATCGAGCTAGAAAGCCCACGCATCGCGGCTAGGGTTTTTCTGAACCCTAGCCCACCGCGACACGTTTTCCGATCGATTTGTGCCCCCACCAGGCACCCCACCAGTCCCAATCAGCTTGCTTCAAACCAGGCTAGCCATAGGCCTTGGTCTCATCATCGATTGATTCCAAATTTAGCTCGAATTGCACGTCAAACAAAGCCTGTTGACCAACCCAAAAAAATTGAACACTAGGGTTCGATTTCCTACCAACCACCGTAAAAATTTGCCGCCTCCACCTCCCTCGGGTGTCTGGGTAGCTAGTGGCTCACATCGTCGCCCCGCCCTTGAGATGGTGACTCGATCTAACTTTCGTCTGACATCAATACGAATCCGTTTCGATTTTTCTAAGATTTTTCTAAGATTTTCTATCAAATTCTTAGGTTTTTCAAACCCATTCCGATACAATGTAAAATCTAAAACGTTGTCAGGTGGAGCTCCGCAACACACTTGTCGTGGCCTGAACCAGACACTTCGTTCTTCGTGTTCTTCATTTGATTTTTTATTCCAGTTACACGTAATTTATAAGAAATAAAGGGAAAAAAACATAATCTACCACGGCCAACTGTCGTTGATTTACAACTCTTAAGAAACACGACAAGAACAAAAAAAATTACATTCAATTCCATGCAAAATCATATTAATTGCATAAATTAAATTCATACAAAACAAATATGAAAAACATGCACAACTGCAGAAAACCCAGGAAAATCAAATTAAATTCTAAACATAGAGCCTATCATCTGGCTCTAATACCAATTGATAGGAAAAATCGGGTGAATATTCTCCTAACCCCGGGATCCTATAAGATCATGCTCAGAATTTAGTTATCATGCAATTCAATTAAATATGTCTTGAGTGTAAATTGGCAATTAATTAATTCGAAATTCTTGATCATGATATCTACGAGTTCGAATCATACCATTTAATTGCAAATTTTCTGTATAAAGACGAGGGCTTTCAACTCTCACACTCATCCAATATTCTACCTTGAATCTTCTAGCTTCTTACCCGAATTCTGGATTTGAATGTGAGGTGGTCTATATTCTATCAAACCCTATAGGCTGGAGTGCAGAATAAAATAAATAGAAATAGAATAGTTAGGCGTGTTTCTCCTTTGACTGACTTAATAAATTTAATTCTCCACTCCACTATTTATAGAATATGTAATGAGTTATGTTAGAGATCCAAAGGAAATTTGGACTGAGCCTCCTTATTGGATTTTTACTAATTAAATTGAACCCCAAATTAATTTAAGCTTAATAGAATATTAATTTGGACCACTATAGAAATTAATATTGACTTACCCGTCCAAATCCAAATTACAAATAATTTGGGCTTCCTTTTTTCATTTATTTTCCGTGTTTAAAATTCTAATATCCATTAATTAATTTGAACCTCCTGATGACTTTAATTAATTAATATTTTTTTATCAAGAGTGGTCTAGTTCAAGAATATTATTTATTACACTGGAATAAATTTCAACCGACCCGGTTTCGTATAAAAATTCTTTTTCTCAAAAATCTCTTGGGGATATTATCAACCTGAGTCTCCAGGTAATGATTCAATGGAATATCAATCATAACACCACTAGATATTAATTAAAACTATGAAGATATTTGGATTCTTGTGTTACGAAAAACCCGCACCATAAGTCAAAGTAGTGCATAATTAATATTGTATGCTCAATGTTATATACAAAGATTAAGAAACAAATAATCACCAAAATCTTGTCTTTCAGTAATCAGCAAGAAAGACTTATCTTAATGTGAATCCATTCAGTGCTATACCACACTAGTGTTGTTAGTCTCTAAATGTTAGAAAACTTTCGGACTGATACTGCAACATTTCACGATAGATTGTCCAAGTATATTTAGGCTGTGAAACTTAGTTTTCTTCTGCAAGGCACCGACTGATAGATCTTTATTGATAACATGACCACAATTCATGCTACAATGCAGAAGACCTAGACTTGTTTGCTCAATTATAATCATAACTCCAACACCACTTACAGGCATGCACTATTCACGCGGTTGACCTTGAACCCAGCAGTTCGAAACCGCCAGTCACGGTTCGTAGCCACCCCTAACCGAAACTGGGCCATTGGAACCATTACGTCGGTTCCAGTTTTATCGTCGAATGCTAGTTACGGTTCGGAAATCGAAATCGGCGGTCCGATTTCGGGCCGAACCAACTGTCCGATTAAAACCGTGCATCCCTAACCTCACGTAAACATTTGAAAACCATTAAGCTGGGGAGATGATTGGTTGAACGACAATTTGGTGAGACATAATTACTCTTTCTAATGGAAGAATTTGAAACGTTTTCAAGATATGGATACTTATAGAAATCAATTATCGAGGTCAACAGATGCTAGTGCTACTTGAATTGTAATATATTGTTTATGTTATTATCAAAAAACATATTATAGTGTTACATTTAAATTTTAATCATTTGATTCACCCCCACTATTTTGAGCTTCTGGATCCACTAGTGCTTGCAATCCTCGTGGAACTCCGATAAAATAGCAGTGACATGAGTCGGGGCCTTGACACTCTTCTTCAGTAAACGAAGATGGAACAATGGGTGTAGTTTAGCAGTTGAAGGCAAATGCAGAACATAAGCAAGTGTTTGATGATGACCTGGAAAGTCCCGCTTCCAATTTCTGTGTAATCAAAGTGAATGTTGCTTTTAGGGCTTGAGCTTAAGGTAAATGATATCTATGAACTTTTATGCTATGTTTAAAGTTGTATATATGGATGATGCAATGATATAAAGTGAGAATATTTAGTGAAACTATCAACTACTGCCCAAATTAACTTCTGACCTAGTGAGAGAGGAAGTCCCTCAATGAAGTCCATCGTCAGGTGCTGCCATGCTTGAGCCCAAGTAGCCAGTGGTTGCAAGTAGCACTACAAGAAAAACGCTCATACACTACACAACGTAGACTACGATTTTTGAAAAAACCGTAGTAAGTGTTTTGTCATAGACTACGATTTTTCGGACCAACCGTAGTCTATGAGCGTTTTTTTTTTTCAATAGACTACGGGTGCGTGAAAACTGTAGTCTATACTGTAGTGTATGATTATCAAACACTACAGTCCAAAATAACCGTAGTCTATGAGTGCCCTTTTCTTTATAAAGACTACACTTTTACTCTACGGTTTGTCTAACCGTAGTCTATGAGCGCACTTTTCTCTATAAGGACTACACTTTTACTCTACGGTTTGTCTAACCGTAGTCTATGAGCGCGTTTTCTCCAAAGACTACGCTTTTACTCTACGGTTTG